>JAGDQO010002232.1:0-30957 GCA_018342035.1 Solanum appendiculatum | reverse complement strand
ATTTTTCTATGAGTGTGAGTTCTTGTACTTTTGTCCCTTGTCATGTTAATACTTGTGTTAGTAATTTTGGGACATTTTCATTCTTGTGAGGGCATGTAAATTAAGAAAGTGGTGATGTTGAAAAGTCCTAAATAATTCAAATGTTCATGTGAAGGAACTAGTGATTTTGAGTCATTTCTTCAGAATGAGTTGTTGTCAATTGATTATTCATGATTCTTGAAAATGTGATGTGATAATGAGATGAGTTTTTAAAGGAAGTTTTGCATGTGGCTTAAGTGATGGTGGTGAATTTAAAACAATATTAATGATGTATGTGCTTGAAAGGAAAAGGTTCTTGATGCTTTGATTCTAACTTGCTTGAGGATAAGCAATGATTTAAGTTTGGAGGTGTTGATAAATGTGTATTTTTACCAATTTATCTTATCTTTAAGCTTACTTTATTTCCTTGTTTATGTGATAATAGGTGCATTTAATGTGTTTTTCTTCATTTTTTACAAGACAATGAAAAATGGAGTTGATTGAGAAGATAACTGAAGAAACCAAGTGAAATCGAGGCAAAAAGAGGACTAAAATTGAAAATTTGAACTGGACTGTTCATCGCGATCGTGTGGTCAAAGCATCGCGATCACGGTGCACTGAATACAAAAGCATCACGATCACGTGGTCAATGGTCGTGATCATGATCAACAAAATCATACTTCATTGCGATCTCGTGGAATAATGTCGCAATCGCGAAGAGTTAATTATTAGGTGTGTGGGAAGACTTGGAAATTCACCTTTTTGATCCAAAATTCTATTTTTACACTGTCACATCCATACTTTGATCATTCAATTCAAGATTATAGAATATTCCATATTTTTAGCTTGGGTTGAGGCTTGGGGAGCAAGTTTCCTAATAATTCACCAATTGGAGTGAAGATTGAGTACTTGTTGTAATAATTTTTGCCCTTTCTTCATTTCCTTATTTTGTTGATCATGGATTGTAGGTGTAATAGTTTATAGATGATTGGGATGTTGTACTAGAAATAGACATTAGTGGATTTGATTCTTGTATTATGCTTTTGCAAATTAATTGAATATTATCTTGTTTACGATATGGATCTTTTATTCTCTAATTGATTTCATGCTAAGTTGACTTTCAAGGAATTGATCAACCAAAGGACTTGCCTATTTATGATCTTGCTTGATAAAATGGATTAAGTATAGGAAAGATTGATTAGCATTATTTGAGAATTGGTTTGGCTAGTTGACTAGAATTCGGGAGAATCTAGATCCGGGCCCAACTCTCATCTTGGGATTTGAACTAGAGATAGAATAATCCTAATGTTGCTATATTGGATTGTTTAATTTACTATACTTGCTAAGTTTGGAAGAATTAGTCAAGATATAGATATACTTGCTTGTGATCGGGAGATGCATGTGAGTGCTTGAAAATCCAAGGCATAGTTGGCTTACCCATGATTATTGAAATAATTCTTGGTTATTTGTGATGGATCATTTGAGCATGAATTAAATCCCCATTCCCGAATCTCCTTGAACCCCTTACTTGAAAAGGGTTTTACCCTTGTTTGCCTCTATCCCCTATCTGTGATTGTTACCAAAAATATCTTCATATTATAATTGTAATTTTCATTTGGATTCAAACTAGAAACTCGTAATTTTTTATCTCTTTGATTTCCTAGACATTGTTCATTGAGGAATTCGATCCCTACCTTATACATTTGGGTTATATATTACTAGCGACCGCCTATTGTATGATGGGTAGTTGAGCATCATCAAAAATTGTGCGCTTCCCGTAGGGTCCTTTGTTTTATATGATTGATGCTGGGATTTGCTATTCTAGATTGTTGATTGATGTTGTTGATTATTCTGATTTATTCTTAGTGTGCCCTTATCGAGCTTGTTATGGGCTTGTGCGCCCTTGTCGCGTCTTGATTTTATGGATATGATGTGCTTTTGTTAAATTGTGATGGATTAGTTGTTTATTTTAGTTTATTGTTAGTTGTTTATTTTGTTTGATAGCTTCTTTGCTTTTAGTTTGGGATAGTGTTGTTGAGTGACGATGCTCAATGATAGATAGAGTGACGAATTTTTAAGGGAAAATCGTTGTTTAATTGTGAGCGTATTAATGGAATGATTGTGTGGTGAAGTCTAAGTAACCATATGTGGTGAAGTCTAAGTAGCCATAAGTGATGAATTCTTAGTAGCCATACCTCAAAGAGATGCATGAATTTTCCCGACGATGAATTGATTGATGTCTTTCTTAAGGGAAAATCATCATCTTTTTGGGAGGATGTGACTTGGTTGATACTATTGATATAGTCGCGCATTGTGAAAAGTTGAGCATACCCTCTGATTTTTTTGAAAACAAATGCATGAGGTGAATGATTTTGTGACAACTCGTGACTCTTTTTGTGACTCTTGACTCGTTAGTGGTTTGAAAGTATGATGCCATTTTTACTTGTGAAGGAAGTAAAAATTGAGCTATCTTGATTAATTTGCATGTCATATGTGGTGAGTTTGTCAAATAATTTCTTGTGTTCACTTGTGCTAGCTAGGACTTGCCTGGTTAGTCTTTCAATGTTGGTCCTGATTGATTTTGGTTGGAGAAATGATCTTAGGCATTCTTTGTGATTTTTTGAAGTCTGCTTGACCTAAAGAGCCTACCTTTGCACTAAATATATCCCTAGTTGACCCCTTTGAGCTTAATGTCATTTCTTGGCAACTTCATTACAAGTCGTTCCCATTTTGAAAAAGCAATCCTCTTCTGAACCCTTCCCTCCTTGAACTTTACAATTATAAAAATTGAGGCTAAAAGCCTAAGTTTGGGGTGTTGATGGAAACTCATATGGGAGATGCTAATCACATGAGAGCTTGAAATTGAGTAATGAGAAAAAAAATGGATCAAAGATAGGAGAAAAAAATACTAAAGAAAGAAAAGCATTGAAAACAAGAAAGAAACAAGAGAAAACGAAATCCTCCAAGGTATGAAATTGTTGCATGTGGGGTATCTTGTATGAAATGAGAAGAAGTGCGCATCGGGTTAAAAAATGAAGAAAAGTGGTGATGAAGCAATTGGAAAATTTTTGTTTAGTGTTCAAGGAGGGTGTTAGTCACTTTTACCCAAATATTTTCCTAACCTTCCCTAAGCCTACATTACAAGTTCGATAAAAGTCCTCCGTGATCTCCGGCCGATTGATTTTGAGCCAATGATGATTTAAAATAAGGGCAAACCTATGGCATGGTACTTGTGTTCATGAAATATTCTTTATGAGTGTGAGTGTTTGTGCTTTTGTCCCTTGTCTTATTAATACTTGTGTGAGGAATTTTGGGACATTTTCATTCTTGTGAGGGCATGTAAATTAAGAAAGTGGTGATGTTGAAAAGTCTTGAATGAGTCAAATGTGCATGTGAAGGGACTAATGATTTTGAGTCATTTCTTGAGAATGTTGTAAATTGATTATTCATGTTTCTTGAAAATGTGATGTGATAATGAGGGGAGTTTTTAATGGAAGTTTTGCATGTGTGACTAATTGTTAGTACCAACGAAATTCATATTCTTTGTGCTTAATTGATAAATGTGGATTTGAAATGTGAGGTTATTTTAAATTGAGTGCTTCTTGTGGCTTGAATTTGTTTTTCTTGAGGACAAGCAAAGTATTTAAGTTGGGGGTGTTGATGAGTCCGAGATTTCAGACTCAGTAATATTTCTTTTCTTGAAGTTTTGTGTCGTTAATGTGTAGATTGAGGCTAATTATCCATAGAAATGTGATTGTTTCAGGTACCCGTGGCCTACAAGGAATGTTAATGAAAATTACTGAATTTAAGAAGAAAAACAAGTGAAATCGAGGCAAATTGAGAGCTAAAATAGAAAATGAAATCTGAAGTGATATTTGTTCTCCGGGAACGCAGAGATGTGGTCAATGATTGACCGTGAACAGGGTCAACATTACCCATGAACGCACCAGTCCGCAAACACGGACCAGCCTCTGCGAACGCAAAGACTTAATTTTCCAAGCCTCTGGGAGTCTTGGAAGTTCACATTTTAATCTCAATTCACAATAAACAGCCTCACACAAGCAATTGCAGATTATTCAATTCTAGATTCTAGTTTTTCCATAATTGGAGCTTGGGTGTAGGTTCTTGGAGAGCAAGTTTCCTCACAATTTACCAATTGGAGTGAAGATTGAGTACTCTATTATAATCACTTTTATCCTTTCTTAAACTCCATGCTTTGTAGTTCTTGAATTGTAGGTGTAATTGATCAAAGTTGATTTGGCTTTTATTTTGTTGATTTGCATCTTTAGCTTTTGTAATGAATCGAAGTTTCTCATATATGAAATGGGTATTTGAGTATCTAATCAATTTCATGATTTAGTTGATTTTCAATGGACTTGATCACTCCTAGGACTTTCCCATTTACCGTGTTGAGATTGAAAGAGTCAATGAAAGGTTGATTAATGTTAATTTTGAAGTGTGACTACTCATACATTGGATTATTACTAGAAATAGTACAATCCTAACAATACCTATAATTTGAATTAATTGTGTTGCCACTTAGATAGGTTTGATAGAACGAGTTGAGAAATATTTTACTTATGGTCGAAAAAAGTAGGTGGGTAATTGAGATTTCATGGCATATATGATTTTACCCATGATTACATGAGTTTATATGAGATTAATGTGCAACGGATCGTGTGGATGTTAATTGACTTCTCATTTCCTAATCCCCTTTGACTCCTTGCTTGAAAATGCTTTTTCCCTTGTCTTTATTCCCTATCTGTGATTGTTACCAAAAACTCTTCATACTATAATTGTATTTCTAGTTTGGATTCAAACTAGTAGCTCGTAATTCTTTATCTCTTCAATTTTCTATACATTGTTCCTTGTGGGATTCGACCCTGACCTTATACGCTGGGTTATATATTTCTAGCGACCACCGACTCATTGACTTATATGATGGGTAGTTGAGCCTTATCACCATGATGGGGCCTACTATAAACCCCTTGGTAGGCAAGTAAAAAATCAAAGCGAAGGACGATAAATAACTAGAAAGAAATAAGCGGAAACAAAAATAGATATACTAAATAGGGAACATATCATAGATATATAAATACGAAACAAACCATACAAAACGGGACCAAAAGCGATAGAGAACGACAAAACAACACACAAGAACCAATCCCCTGACCTGGTGTCAACGGTACAAGAGCATCAAAGTATAGAAACGACTATATACAACAAAGTTGTCTAATAAAAATACAAAAAATACATAGACAGTACAATAGAGGGAAAACAACAAGTCTCTAAAAGTCAAGAGCTTACCACAATCAAAGTCTGAGACGGCCACGGGAGATCCAACGCTCAATGAGAGGGGATCGTACTAGGAATTGCATCAGAAAAAGATACAAAAATATAGTATGACTACCAAAACACGGGGTACACAGTAGGCATCTTAGGCCGATCGAGCTCAGAAAGATCATATATATACAATAAGATATGATAGTGCAAACACTATAGTTTTAAGGATATTAAAGAGCGATAACCAACATCCAAAATCAGTATGAAGGATAATACAAATAACAAGCAGGAAGCACCCAAATACAAGAAAATCACAACCGTACCGATCAAAACAAGATGATGCAATGCAATGTGGTCAATGCATAAAGTAAGAAGTCCGGAAGAAACCTCGAACCACTCGGACTGATACCTCAGAATTGTCAACAAATGAATATGTAAAATAAATATGATTCGGAAATCAATCTATGGGTCACCCCTACCTCCTCGAGCTTATCAGTAAAAACTGATTTCCAGTTTATCCAAAATTTTATCAAACAAAAATATTTGCCTCGAATTCGGGCCTCGAATGTGAAATCAACAAGTTTTAAAGTATTCAACATTTTTAAGACATAAAAACCCCAAAAATGGTATATTTCCTCAAAATTCCAATTCCCCTCAAGTAAAAATAGTAAATCACTCCCTCAGAGCTCAAGTGCAAAATCTTAGTAACACCAATTAAGTACCTCAAATACAACCTTCCCCTGGTTTTCCAAATACAAATATGTCAAATGTAGATGCCATACTCAAGATTACATGCCAAATACAGACAACTCAATCACAAACAATCACATCATGCAACAACCTAGGTAACACCTATCACAGTATAGATGTACTTACTTGGAACTCCAGTCAGTCCAAGTCCAAAGCCTCAAGCCCAACATAATACAACAATAAAGCGATAAAAGCTCAAACATAACTAAAAAGGTACATAAACAACCAAACCAATCCAATGTGCATAAATCAAAGTCTCACACCACCTAGAACCATTCTAGGGATTCTATAACGACAATCAAAGTTAAGGATCAACCTAAACTAAGGCTTACCAACTAAAAGCTAAGCTAAATAACTCGAAAATGGCCAAAAATATTATGTAAAGATCGTGCAAACCTAAAGTCTAATCCTAAAGTCTAATCCTAAAGTCTTCCTAGCGATCAATACTACTCAGTATATGTAGAATCTAACTAAGCCAGGTCTAAAAAATGGAACCATAACCTACCTCAAGGCCGAAACCACACCTGAACCTTTATTCTAGACCTTTTCCCTTTTGAAGGGCCTTCGAATGATGCCACACTACCAAATTAGTGATGAGAACATCAAAAACAGCAAAATGATACCAACATTGCAATAAAATATTTGGAATAAAAAATCAAGTAAAAATATGATCGTGGGATCCGTCATAAGGTCTCAATAAGTTCAAGAAACTTGTGCCCCAAAAACTACCACAATCCGAGCTTTAGCAAGCTCAAAACATTCCCAACAAGTTTAAATTCAAGGATGATAATGGAGATTAAGAGAGGAAATCAGATGAACTTACAAGTTAACTGGAAGAATAACAACCCACACTATGCACCCACATAATCTCCGGACAAATTCCCACTGATTTCACCTTTTAAAAGCCCTCGAAATCGCCTCAAGGACTAGTTTCTTTGAGAACTATGCATGCTAAAATTTGTGATCACTAATTTAACTGAATAGAGGTATTCATCGCGATCGAAACAACCAACGAAGCTTGACTCGATAGAATGTTGACTCAAGTCAACACTTACAGGGGCAAACACACTAACAAAACGCCAAACACCACAAAATCATCTCGGTCACCTCAAGATTTGAACCAAAGGTCATTCTAGACCAAACGTGGCATTTCAAAGCTAACTGCGCTAAGGGAATTCTCATCCAAGCACATTTTTTAAGAATGTTGACCGAAGTCAAACCTTGCCAAACTTTTACAACTATCTCGCCCAACGACTCAAATGCATATCGAAAGCCTTGAGACCCAAACCAACCATTCAACTAGCCCAAAATGGACCTTCTGAATCTGATGGAACTGATAGAAATCTCATACGACATCAGATTCTTTGGATGATGACCAAAGTTAACTCTTTTACTTAAAATCCTCTGAAAAGAGAAAACCTCATGCCAATCTCTCCCGGCCACCTCAGAAAGTGTGCCACCCATCCCAATACCACAAATACTATAAGGAAGCTATGGGAAGGGGTAAAACAGTAAAAACACACAAAGAAAGAAAATGACTACGAGGTTCATTACAACATGTTTTAGTTCAAGTACATATTTCTGATTCTTTAATATTACTATTTTTACGATTAAATTGTATAATCGAAAGGAATGCATTTAATTGTTCAACTTCAGTAATAATATATAATATATAAATAAAATTGTAAGAGGTATTTATACTTTTATGAGAAATAGAAATTAAGGAATAAAAATTTTACTTATATATATATATATATACACACGCGCGCGCGCTTGTGACTCATCACTTAGCCCTAGTTCATTGGACCTTTTGAGATTTTGAGGCGTATTAGAGAGGTGGCTTATGAGTTAGCCTTACCTACAGCTCTTTCAGGTGTTCACCTTGTGTTCCATGTCTCTATATTTAGACAATATGTTCCATATGGGTCTCAGGTGCTTAAGTTGGATTCGATTCAGCTGGATGAATCCCTAGCTTTCAAGGAGGAGTCCGTGGCTACTCTAGATAAGAAGGTTAGAAGTTGAGGTCTAAGGAGATCCCGTCAGTGAAGGTTCAATGGAGGTATCGTTCGGTCGAGGAGCGGCTACTTAGGAGGCTAAGCTTACATGCGGACCCAATAACCTCACATTTTTTAGCGTTCAGATACTTCCTTTTTCATTAAATTTTGAGGACGAAAGTCCTTTTAGTAGTTGATGTTATAATGACTCACTTGGTCATATGCTTGCTTTTGAGTGATTATTATTGTTTTGCCCCTTTTCATAGCTTTTGTGCGGCGTTTGTGATGTGTTGGGATGGATTGAATCGAAGACTTGAAATAATCACCCATAGACATAATGAAGAGAAAAAATATGGAAAGATGAAATGTTTGTATGGCATGAATAAGATTTCTACATGAGTACATCAACTTGAGAACTATATTTACTATCCCTAGTAATGAATTTATATGGAAGCTTAGAATTGATAGGATGATATTATAATCATACCTTGCTTACAAAGAATATTGGTATTGTAGTCTACAGAAGATCGAAATTTGAAATAGATTAGATCGTGCGTGAGTTGTGAAAATATAAGGGGTGATTCTTTTGCTCTAAGTTACTATTTTGTTTGCATGTTGACTATGCTTAAACGTTAAAGGATATATAAGTTTTGCCCTAAGTTGCTACTGTATATTCTTCTCTTTTACGAATATATTATCAAGGGACTCTTTGGGCTGACTAATACTATTATCTATTAGGTCAGTTAGATATATCATATGTAGGATGGGCCTTGATGTAATAAATAACTCGGTATCCGGTAAATACTGAATACCAAATGATATTAATATCTCTTACTAAATTCAAATATCATAATTTTAAAATTTTACTCCTGAATATCGAATTATCAAATTTCTCAATTTGATTCGGCAATTCAATTTTGTATATATATATATATATATATATATATATATATATATACACCCCGAACTTTACTTTAAAAATCAAACTCCTCCCTCAAATTTGAGAAATAATCATTTCCCCCTTTTTTTTTCCTAATTGACTTCTTAAAATGTATATTTATCCTTACATTATCAACTTTTATCTTTTTTTATACTTCATTTAGAATCATAATTTTTTTTAATTTTTTAATCTATATAATAAATTTTTTACTAAAATAATATTAATTTCGTCCAAAAATTAAAAAAAAAATATTGATTGAGTGTTCAATTAAAATGTTGTTCTATAATAAAGCAAATGAATAGGAAAAAAATTAATGTTACAATTTCAATGGAGTCTATAATGTGATAACCTTATTAACATATTTTGATGCTAATAATAAAATAATTCATAAAAAAAAAATTCATAACAATTTCTTAAAAGATTATTTATTAATATTTTAAATATTTTTAAAGGAAATTATTAATGACAATCAAAATTCTTTTATCAACATAGATAATAGAGAATAAGAGATAGACATAATTACATAAATATGCCCTTTTAACTTGGTTTCAATTATCATCTACGCCCTTCAACTTTGGGTGTGCACAAGTAGACACTTAAACTTATATAAAGTTGAACAAATAGACACATGCATTCTACATGGCAATTCGCCTGAGATACACTCGAACTAATTAGTAGTATGTGTAACAACCTTCTTAGACGTTTTATGAGTTTTATACATTTTCCCAATTTAACTCTTAAGTAGCTTTTATAAATAATTTATGACTCCTGGAATGAGTGATATAATTTTCAAAAAGAAAAAAATTAAATGGGCAAGTGCCCTAGAAAAGGAAAAGAAAAAAAGAAGAAAAAAATAGGGGCAAAACCTCAATTGAAAAAAAAAGGTCAGCGTAGCTGACAAAAACCAAAAAAGAAAAAAAATGCATAAACAAAGGAGAAAATACGCAAAGGAGAAAAGAAAAGAAAAGGGGGGAAAGAGGAGAGAATTTTGGATTTTCATCCCAAAACATTATGGTAATGATTCTCATCCTTTTCATTAAATTTTTCTGTGATTATGAACAGATTTTTAGGTTAGAAAAGTGTAGAATTTATGTTGAATTAAGAAAATATAGGCCTAGAGTTCTTAGAAAAAAATCTTGATTATAAGAATCCGTTTTAGCTGAAATGTCGCATGTGAGTTTGTGTTATTATGGGTGAACATAATCTGAAAAAAAAATTAAATTCAAATTTGGAGGCTCGAGATGACTTTTGACCCAATTTTTGAGCTAGAACTAAATATAGCAACATGAGTGTCATTAGATTTGTATTCTTATGAGAATTATATATTTGAACATATTTTGACCATTTAGAAGTATTATGGAAGGAAAAATTTGTAATTTGACACTTGGACTTCGATTTGAGGCAAGTAGAGATTTCTTACTTTTTTAAAGTGATAATTTTAATGTACTAAATAAATATAACGGTAATGGATAATAATGGGTTCTCGTATAAATGAGATAATGAGCATTTATACGGGTACCAGTGTCATAATATGAGAAAACTTACATGAAATTAATTAGTGATTGATAGTATCCCATAAGTTGTGAGATGGTTGAATTTTTGGGACTTGGGAATTATGTAAATGTGATTATGATTGATGATCCTTAGTTGTAGGGTCGATTGATGAACTCACATTATACATTTGTTCATACATATTCAAACCACTCTTATTGTTGTATGAAAATTATTGGTTGATACTGTGCATTGAGTTATTTATGAGATTTGCATCCTTGTTATGCCAATGCGAAATAGTTTCGGCAAGTGACATCATGCAAAGCCAATGGGAAATGGTTTCGGCGAGTGTTGTTATGCCGATGAGAAATGGTTCTAGCAGGTATATGGACCTCATGAGCCCCCCTTGGGTCTCGACTATTCGACAGAGAAAGTGGATGTATATCGATTTTTGGCCAGTGTGTTGCATTGCATTATATTTCATCTACATTATATTTCATATTGATTTGGTTTTGAGTTGTTGAGATGGTTGTGCAACTGATTTGACTTGATACATTTGAGATATCTTGTGATATCATCATTGGTCACTACAACAAATATGATATATAGCTACGAAATTATTAGCTACGACATGAAATTCGTCACTAATTATCCATTTTTAGTGACAAAAAATACTTTCCATGCTTAAATATATGAGATAGATACTTTTAGTGACGAAACATAAAAGTTCGTAGCAAAGTTTTGTCCACTAAAGTTTCCCACCAAAAAATAAATTGGCGCCATTTGTTGGGTACTGTTAGTCACGAATTTAAAGTTACTAGTGACACATTATTTCGTCACTAGTGATATATCTAATTCGTGACAAATTATTTTTTGTCTTAAAATTAATTAATCTTTGGACACAAAATAATTTCGTCTCAAAAACTATGTTGTTACAATAGTGACAAATTAGTGTTTGTAGTTAAATATTATAAGTTTTAGCTATAAAATTTAGATTTAATTGTGAGATTTATTTTCGTCACTAATAATATAAAAACTTGGTGACAATCATTTTGTTGTCTTTAATCAACCCGCGATTCAGTGACAAAAAAATTGTCACAAAATATGTAAGGTGTTAAATAGGGACGACTTAAAATTTGTAGTTGAATAATTCAACTATTTGCTACAAAGAGAGTTCATAGGTAAATACAAATTTTTCTTTGGCTACGATTGTTCATAATTAAAGAAAATGTCATAAATGGTCCCTGAACTATTGGAGTAGGTCTAAAATAGTCTCTTTACTATATATTTATCAGACTTAGTCCTTTAACTATTCAAAATATTACCAGGTTTGGTCTCTTAATTAAATACTTGCCATTTTTAGTCCTTTAACTATACACTTACTAGTTTTAATACTTTAACTATTCTTAGTCACTTATCTTATCGCCACAAAATGAGATGAAGCAGTGGTGACAAATAAATGTTGCCACAAAATGTATAGTTTTAGTGGCGACCCTTGAAATCGCCACGAAAGATAACATATTAGTGGCGACTTAATTGCTGTCGTCACAAATAATCCTACAAAAAATTACTAGGTTGCGACGAAGAAATTATCGTATAAAAGGTCTTTTGGCGGCGACATCATCGCCACTAAAGAGGATTTGTGGCAACTTGGTAGTCTCTACTAATTTTGTTGTTTTTATAAATATTTTGGACGTAAGTTCAAAGTTTTATTACTAATGTATCTGATCCATTATTTGCACTATATGTTTCAACCACGCAATACAAAATTCAATTAATAAAAATTGTAGTGAACTTTATTATAAATTTTAAAAATTATCTATTTAAAGGCTAAGTAAATTTTACATAATAATATTTTATTAATGATAATTAAAACTCATTTATCTTTATTGACAGTAAAAAATAAGATAGACGTTAAACTTAAATATACACATACACAAATATATAAACCCACAAAAATGAAAAAATATATAAATATTTTTCTTCATACCAAACACATCTATACATCTTTGATTTAGTGAATGTAAAATGAGAAGAGAGAATGACTTTCATCTATTTGGATACGGATAAATACAGTATGAGGTTTATATTGAAAAAAAAATTGTCATGCAAACTCTTGCCAAATATTGGCAGACATAAAATATAATCTATATTTTAATGAATTGTGGGTGGTAAATTTCATGCATTTGTGTATGTGTATAAATAATCATATAATATATTATTTCTATAGAAGTTAAAATTGAAAAAAGTGAATGAAGTAAAAAATAAAATAAAATGAGAGACAAGTGAGAGTTGATCGGATGATAAACATTCCTCACCTCCAACCTTAAGGTTGTGAGTTCGAGTCCCCAAGGAAGCATAATGTGGGAGTTCTGGGGAGGGGTTAAAAAAATGGGAGGGGATAAATATGGAAAAAAGAAATTATATGTGTAATTGAAAGTAAAAAGTATTGTATTTGCAATTGAATAATTGGATTAAATTACAAAATGATAGATTTAACAACAAAATTACTAACCTAGTTTTTTATAATAATAAATTTGTCCATAATTAATACATTTAAGGACAAAATAATTTTTTGTATATAAAATATAATCATTAGTGACAAATTAGATTTTGTTCAACTACAAAATACATATAAATTTAGAGACAATTGATGTCGTCACTGATTGAAGTAAAATAATTAGCGACGATATAATTTTGTCGGTAGTAATAACCTTTTTAGTGACAAAGCATACTATTAACTACAAAAAAAATTACACTTTTTATGACAAATAAATTTGTCACAAATGTTTATGCATTTGGGGACGATTTTTCTTTCTATAGTTAATATAATACTTTTAGCGATGAAGCACTAAATCGTCTTTGTATACTTTTAGCGACACACATTTAGTGACGACTGATTGACGAAATATTTTTCATCTCTCAAAATTTTTAGTGACGAAATATGATTTATAAATGACGAAATAATTTGTCCCTGATAATCGAATTTGTTGTAGTGGGTGTAATTGACAGTTTTGGTAAAGTATATGTTTAAACTATTATGCTGAGGTGATTTATTTTATAACATAATTATCCTTTTGGAAAAAGAAACTTTTAGAATATACCTCTTTATCACTTCTAAGAAGGGTTAGTAATCAAAGATCACTGAGTACACATGTTTCCCGTACTCACTTTATACTTGTTGCACCCTTTTTGTATACAAGAACTGACCCATGTACTAGTGGTATTTGACTTGCTGCTGCGATTGAGATTAGTGATTGTTGGAATTCAGGGTGAGCTGCTTTCTCTTCAGCAGTACTGGATTCTAGAGACTCTTTTATTCTCTATCTTATTTTCTTCTAGACAACTGTTTTAGTTTTTCAGACTTGTTTCATATTCGTAGATGCTCTAGTACTGGTATCACTAGGTCCTTGGGGTATTTTAATTTTAACTCATTTATTTCACACTTATACGAGTTAGTTTCTTAATTCAATATTATTTTTGCATTACCTGAATTGTTAGTTGGTAATAAAGGAATAGGGTTCGCCTATTGGGTAATAGGTTCTGTCACAGCTTAATGGGAATTTGGGTCGTGATAACATGGTATCAGAGCATGGTTTGTAGGTCCCACTAAATACAAGAGCAGACTCTAGTAGAGTCTTGTGGATCAGTGTGGAGACATCTGTTACTTATCTTCGAGAGGCTATATGACTTTGAGAAACTTCCATTCTTTCTTTCCTTATCGTGCACAATTGATCTTACCTAATACTAAGTCTTTCTATTTCGTTCTGTCATAGTTGGTGAGAACATGCTCTACGAATGCTAGAGGTCAGGCATCTGCACCTGCTGCTCAAGTCGTACCACGCGGATGAGGTAGAGGGCGAGGTAGAGGCAGGGCACGAGTGGCTACATCAGTCAGGTCTAGAGCACCGAAAACTACTCCAATATCTATTAGAGCAGAGTCTCATGAGGATGATGTTTATGCTCTCGAGGATGATCAGGTTCAGAATGAGGAGGTGTCCCCAAGTCAGGCTCCACCCAGATTTATTGCTACACCGGTACTTCAGAATATTTTGGCACACTACAACAAAAGCACCTTTTAGCGGCAATAAATATACACAATAATAAAGAAGGCTAAAGCCTTTACTGGCATTAGTTAATTGCCATTGGATCCAATATCGCTAAAGGCTTTAGGGACATTTGCAAAGAGTGCTAATTGCCGCTAAAAATACATTTTTAGTGGCAATTTTGCGAACTCAGTCAGTTTCAGATCTTTCTATTTTAAGTATTTTATAGATATAAATTTTTAATATTTAAATTTAGGTACTCTTTATTTTTTTACGATTAGAAATTATAAACTAAAGTAAATAATTTACACTTTACTCATCTTTTTTACTTTTTGAATTTTCTCGTTTATAACATTAAGAAATAAGAAATGAAAAATAAATATGCAAAAAAGAATAAGTATAAAGGAGGAAATTTAAAAACTAAAAAAGGAAGACACAAATGAAGTAAAATTTTTTTACTACTATTGTCACATTTTTAATTTTATTTTATTTTTGAAAAACGTAATTTGTAAAAAAAATTATTTTTGTAAAACATAGTTTCTAAAACAAAATATTTTTCTTCCAAAACTTGGAAATTTCAAGAGAGAAGAATGGGTGAGACTTATGTTTTCTTTGGTGGATTTTGTGGTTCCTTTTCCATGTTTGACTATGAAATCATTAATAATAAATCTCATTAATCATTTTCAATGTATTGAAAACATAATTGAAGAATATATTCAATCTTTAAATTAAAGGGCAAAAATGTCCAAAAAGAAACTAGTTTATGGTGTGAATAAGTCTTTTTATCATTTTGGCCAAATTTGGGTTAAATTTTTATGGCTAAAACTGTAACACCTCGAATTTTAAAAGAAAGAAATGCAGCCTTTCAAAATTTTCTGGTGCAGTACCTACGAGACCACTGACGGCCCGTGGTCTGACTTACGGACCGTAGGTGGAGTCATGGTTGGCACTATTCAAGAATTTCCAATGTTAAGTTCCAGTAGTTGATGTACGGTGTAACAGGACGAGTCGCCGTTCTATGTACGGACCGTAGTTAGGCCTCGTAGGGAGGCCTAGACTTAATGGAATCTTCAGGGCCTAAAGTCAGACCTACGGTGGCCATGTACGAACCGTAGGTTGAACCATAGACCGTACATAGTGACCCGTCGTTGGGGGTCCAAGGTTGAAAAACTCTATGAATCTATCTACGGTGGAACAGGACGGTCCATAGGTTGACTTACGGACTGTAGGTCCAACCGTAGATAGGGCCCCGACAGTTATTTTTAAAGAGGGTCTTTTGGTCCTTTCCCCAAATGATTTTATTCTTCAACTAGGACGGTTACCCACCCTTCCTAACACTATATAAACCCTATTAAGCCTAAAGTCTACCTTTTCCAAATCACTTCACAAAATTTTCTCAACCTCTCTCAAATAATTCTCTCTCTAGAAGTTGGAAGAAGAAGAAGAAGGAGTCTAGCTAGGGTTTCAAGATAGAGCTTCAATTCACCCAATTGCTTAAGGGCTTTGAACCCAAGGTATGATAGTTTTCATCCATGGATCCCTTTCCTCCATGGAATCCCTAAAATCTCCAATTTTAAAAGTATCAAATGCCCAATTTGATTTAAGGGTTTTCTTCTATGATGTGGGTTCTTTCAATTGTGATCAAATTACTTTCAATTATGGTTTTCTAAATATGAATTGAGTTGAATTACATGTTTTAAGATGAATCCCCATGAACCCACATGCATTCCCCTAATTTTGAGATTTATGCATTGATGATGGGTTGAATTATGAAGAAGATGGAATTTATGAAATTTATATGAACTCATGCATGTTTTAATGATTTCTAAAGCTATGATTCATGATGAATTGATGAATGATGAAAAGATGGGTTTTATGAAGTATGCATGTTCAATTATGAAATTGATGATGATTTAAAGATGCTTGAGGTTGAAGTCTCAATGTTGATAATTATTGCATAGTGAAAGGTTTTCTCAGTAAATTGCTCAAACTATAAATGTGAAAGGATTTTCTCACATAATGGATTCATAACATGTTGAAAGATCTTTCTCAACTAAAGTTGAATCAAAGGTTTAAGGAGCTATTCTAAATGACGTAAGCTTGGACTTGTCCATGGAAGATGAAACGTCTATAAACATGATTTTAGCTTGGATTGGTAACTCTAGTTGTACCTTTCCATGGATAATAAGATGACTAATTCCGTGGGATTTAAGCGTAGCACCGAGTGGACAAGTGGAAATCTCCCATGTCCCATACCTATGTGCTCCATAGGATGTCTTAAATAGACCTTGTATTAGCTAGTGGATCCACGTAAGCTAGATGTTATGGGTCCTACCTTGGCAAGTAGATGGTCCTTCCGATGTACGGAGTATGTCGGATTCCATGTTGA
Organism: Solanum appendiculatum; assembly: GCA_018342035.1. Lineage (NCBI taxonomy): Eukaryota > Viridiplantae > Streptophyta > Magnoliopsida > Solanales > Solanaceae > Solanum > Solanum appendiculatum. The sequence goes on along the minus strand of JAGDQO010002232.1, from coordinate 14,046 downwards.
TAGCTCACATGGTCTTAAATGTCGGTTAAGGCTAACTTCCCACAATAATGAACTAAAATGATTTTCAAGGTATTTCTCAAGTTTATAAGATGTTTAGCTTGCTTTGACTATGATTCATGACTTATGCTTTTCTACTCTTTTATCATGTTTTAGCTTGGTCATTGCATGTCATGAAAATGTCTCGTTTTAGCATGTTTAAGTGATTTTGTGCATTTGCTATCATAGTTGGTACTTTATTGTACTAACGCATACTTTTGCCTACATTGACTTATTAATGTAGGACTTGGCGATCCTTCTCATCCCGCTCATGGCTAGTGAGTACATAGAGACTTGAAGACTTGGTGAGTCCTCATATGTTCGAGGATATTGCCTTGTTATTCTTTTATGCTTTCTTTACTTTTGGACTTGTATTGGGTTACGTCCCAGCGTTCTTTCTATTCTATGAAGTTATATGGCTTGAGACATGTGTTAAACTTCCGCTACGTTTTATCAAACTCTTATATGCTGAAACTTGGTTTTATACTCTTGATTTCTATTGTCTTGTTTATGCATGTTAAGTGGCTTGTATGAGGCCTTTCGGGGTCTTGTACTCCATGTCACATCTAGGGGGTACCTTGGGTCGTGACAAACTTGGTATTCAGAGCACAAGGTTTAGAAAGATCCTAGGGTGTCTCATAAGCCACGTCGAGTAGAGTCTTGTTCAAAAGTGTGAAGCGCGCCACATTTATGAATTAGAGTCTACAAGATGATTAGGAAACTCCACTTCTTTCATCATTCTAAAGTCGTGCGATAGAGTTTAACTCTATAGGTTTCTCTCCTAATCCCTATCCTATGCGTTTGAGGATATGGCTACTCGAAGAGCTTATGCTAGAAGGAATGTGAGAGAGAATGTGGAACAAGAAGCTCCTCCTCAAGCTCCTCATGTTCTGGCCAACCCTTTGGCCGAGCAAGTGGCTAATGCGGAATTTAGAGTTGCTTTTCAAGTGTTGGCTCAAGCCATGATGGCTCAAGCCAATAGGGAGGTTGTGGCTCCCGTGAACCCAAATGTGGGTACGGCGGCATCTAGAGTGAGGGACTTCACAAGGATGAATCCTCTGGAGTTCCATGGCTCTAAGGTTGAGGAAGATCCTCAAGAGTTCATTGATGAGGTATACAAGGTGTTGATGATCATGGGTGTGACGCCGGAGGAAAAGGCGGAGTTGGCTCTTATCAACTCAAGGGTGTGGCTCAAGTGTGGTTTGAGAAATGGAAGAGTGAGAGGGCGATTGATGCAGGTCCTCTTGATTGGGAAAAGTTCAAGGTTGCTTTCCTTGGTAGGTTCTTTCCCCCTGAGATGAGGGAGGCAAGGGTGGTTGAGTTCATCAACCTTCGTCAAGGAAGCATGGGTGTGAAAGAATATGCTTTGAAGTTCACACAATTGTCTCGATATGCTCCCACTATGGTTGTCGATCCTAGGGCAAGGAGGAGTAAGTTCGTGTCAAGAGTGTCCGAATCGGTGGTCAAGGAATGTCGTACCGCTATGCTTATCCATGATATGGACATTTCTCGCCTAATGGTACATGCTCAACAAATAGAAGAGGAAAAGCTTAAGGAAAGGTCTAGGGAGGCAAAGAGGGCTAAGACCGGTAATGGTAATTTCTCACACTCAAGGTCCGAACTACATGGTCGTTCTAGATTTCGACAAAAGTTCTCCGGTCAAGGCTCCTCCAATGCTCCGCCTAAGTTCAACAAAGATAGGGTGCCTAACCCTAAGCCTCAAGGAGGAAATGGTGGTGGATACTCATTTGCGATCCATAGTCAAACTATGTTTGCTATATATGGAGCATCTGATTTGTATAAATCGCGGTGATTTGTATAAATCGGGTGCTGTATCTATGAAAAATGTGTTTGTATATGTATATATTCTCTGTGTTAGGCTAGAGTGGCAAGTGAGATTGGGAGAGAGAAGAGAGAGGTGAGCGAGAGAGGGCAGAGAGTGGAGAGAGGTGAATTGTATATGTATATTGGTTAGATAATTGTATATATGTAACTACTATGTATATATATATCAATGATTGTGTTGTATATCTGCATAAAATTTGAATTCGTATACAATTGAATAGAGTTAAAACATTTGTATTTGTATATCAAATCTCTCTTGCGCTTTATACAAACACAAATTATACATTGTATTTTGTATAATTTGTGTTTGTATAAAGCGAGAGAGAGAGAGAGAGAGAGAGAGAGAGATAAAAGAGAACTGGGCAGGGGACAATTTGTATTTGTATAATTATAAGTGTATAGGACAGATATATATGTATTTGTATTTGTATATACAGTCTCTCTTGCTTTATACAAACACAAACACAATTTATACATTTGTATTTGTATAAAGTGAGAGAGACGAGGGAGAGTGGCGAGCGAGATTCCAGAGAGAGGGGAGAGAGGCGAATGGCAAGAGAGTTTGCTGCGAATTGGAATTAAATGAAACTATAGTTATAACATTTATTTTGAATTAATAGTTTGCTATAATGCACAATTTTCCCAAAAAAGATGATAGTATGTTTTAAATTTTAAATATTTATTTTACTCTTAATAAAATAATTTATAGCCACATAAATATATTATGACTTAATTAAGATCATAATTTTTAAAAGTTTTTTTTTAAACTTCGTGTCAAATTAATTTAGATCACATAAATTGAAACAATAGTAAAAAGTAGTACTCCCTAAGTCCCATTTCATGTGGACTTTTCTTTTTAATCCGTCCCAAAAAAATGTTATCTTACTATAATAAGAAATAATTTAACTTTAAAATATCTAAGGAACATCTTAGACTACAAGTTTCAAAATTCCTCATTTTTTACTTAAACCACGTATCAAATCAAATGATGTCACACAAAATTAAATGGAAGGAGTAATAAACTGGATCTATTAGACTCCTATATCTTTACTTTTGTTTTTCTCATATGTATTTACATGTTCCTAATTCTATAAAGGGAAGTCTTCACACTAGAATGACACACAACAAAGAAAATAATCAATGATTACTAGAATGAATTTCCACTATTTCGAAAGACCACTTAATATCTAACAAATATTAAAATTAATATAGTGATTATGCTGAAGAATTATCTGAATCCTGTTATAAATTCTTTGTTAGACAATTTTGTTTGATTTCTTGTACATGGTGATAGTTTTTTTTTTTTTATTAATTAATTTATTATGAAAGGTAGAAAAGGTATAAAGAAATCATGAGTAGATTGTCCTATAAATATAAGTTTATTATCATTTTATCATTTGCTTAATTAAAATTTTTTTAGCCCAATAAATTTTACCACGATCAACAAAGTAACTACATTTTCGTCTTATTTTGTATTGTTAGATTTCTATATAAATTTATTTGGAAAAATTTGTGGTTGGACCAAGATTTCACTAAGGAGATTCAAAGTGAACATACGAAGAAGTCAATGAGATATTACATCAATTATATATAATCATAAAATCACTTTTTTTTAAACTTGTATATATGATATAATTTTTCAACGAATAGTATCCGACTTAACCCTCATGCGCTCAACTCATGTTAAAAATTGTGATAATGTTTGAATGATAATACGCTTAGTATTCTAAAGTAGATGAGTTCATAACTTATTGAGTTTCTACACTAAAACTAATACTCCATACTTACTGCAACATTTCTTATGAAGATTAGAATCAACTATTATGCAATTTTCTCAAATGTTTAGATTAAAGAATGAAAAATAATAACAAATCATATATGCCTATGATGTATACTCTAATACAAAAATAAAATACTTAATTGATCAATATTAAAGAATTAAATACAATTAGTTGTTTTAAAAATTTATTAATCAGACATCATATAGGTTTAGATTTGAGAAAAATGAATTTAAAGATTAGTGTGATTTTGTTTGTTCCTAAAGAAAGTAGTGTTAATTAAGGCAATTTAAATAAGTTATAGGTTATTATTTGATAATATATATATATATATATATATATATATATTCTATTGTAAAGTGTGATCTCTAATTCTCTATTATCATTTAATTTACTTTTGCTTTTATTTGAAAATATAAATGATATATTTTCTTTTCAAAAAACTATTTAAATACCTATAATATATCTAAAATTGTAATATTGGGCCCAAGTTTTTCATATCTACTATCTAGTCTAGTATATAAAAGGGAAACTTTCAATATTTTTATAATATTTTTAAATTATAACTATTTTTCTATAAATAAATTGTTGATTTTGACTAATTCCATAATTTTTCCTTTTATTTATAAATTATATACTCCCTCTGTCCAATAATAGTTGTCCACTACACTAAAAATAGTTGTCCAACAATACTTGTCCAATTTAAAAAATCAAGAGATAATTTACATTTTGTGTCTATTTTATCCTTGTTATTAAATACTAATTATCATCTAACACATTTATCAAAGTATTAAATTTAATAAAGTCAAAAAATAATATAGTAATATTATACCTATTATTTATTATTTCTTAAGGAGTGTGTCAAATTAATAATAGAAAACTATTATTGGACGAGTATATTCTTTTTGTGGTAAGTAAGTTAAATGGTTGAAAATTAAGTATTTTTCAACAACTTTGACCTACTTTCCCAGTGGCAATAAATGCATTAAGTTGGTGGGTTCTCCAATAAAAATGAAAATATCCCATGCACTGCACCCATCGCTTAATCTTTCTCTGCTCGTCAAATTTCATATTTCAGGTTCCCATACTTTTCCTTCTATTTCTTTAACTCGCCAAAAATACTAAAATACTAACCCATTATATATAATATGCTAATTCTTTTCCTTTTTAACAGTGAAGAACAAACCAAAACAATATATATGGGTTCTACGCTTAATAATCAGGTATCAATTTTTACATTATTATTTATTCCAAATAATTTGCTGAAATTATTAGTAAGTTTTGTGTGTGAAACAGCATATTATATACAAACAACCACTTTTTTTATTTTTTAAGAAATTTTCTAGCAAAAATAGATCTAGCATATTGTAGAATTGCTGGAATAAATAAATATTTAGATGTCAAGTGTTTTATTTATGATGATCATCTTGTCAGATCCAACAATTTTGATAAAGGAAAAAGAAATAGATTGTGTGATATAAGAGCGAAGTAGCTAGATCTACAACCTTAAATTATTACTTCAAAATATAATACAACCTCCTCCATTCCTTCTCACTCTAACCTCATTTATTTCCTTATATATATTATTTTTACATATTACCATTATAAATTAACTAATATATCTGCCCAATCATATTATGTCATGTGCCTAATTTAAAATTTTTAAATAATCATCACTTAGTTACACCTTGTTTGGATGGTTGTTACCCATTGTATTGTATTGTTAGTTTGAATACAATGTTTGTTTTGATTGTTACTTAAATTCTATTGTATCGTATCGTTTAATCCATCATCAGGTAACGACGAAAAGACTCATTTTATGTAACAACCGATTTGGTGTGATCGCATCATTACTTTAATGTTTTCTTCTCATTTTGTCTTTATTTATTATTTAATAGTCATATTTCATCTTTTATCCTATTTTTTCATTATAGCTCTCCCGTACCCTACTTTTCTTGTAGGTTTATAATTCAAATTATAGATGTGTTACATTATGTAACGACAGAGAATGATATAATCTATCCAAACATTATATTCATTAAAACAATACAGCACGATACAATACAACAGAATACGATACATTATGAAACAATACGTAACAACCATCCAAACATCCAAACATCCAAACATTATATTCATTAAAACAATACAGCACGATACAATACAACAGAATACGATACATTATGAAACAATACGTAACAACCATCCAAACAAAGTGTTAGAGGGATATTCTTAATCCAAAAAAAGGGTATTTTTTAGATAAAAAAGTGGATAAAGGGTACTTGTTATCCATTTTCCATAGGACGTGGTAGTTTTTTAGCCCTGTATTTATATTCTTTATTATTATTTTAAACGTTTCATAACATTTGTATGATTATAAAATTTTCTTATAAAAGAGAAGATTAGAAATGTTAATTAAGTTAATTAAATTTAAATAAAAAAAGTTTGTCATTCTCTTTTAGAATAAAGTATAAAATGATTGTTGGAACAGGGGAAGTATTTAAAAGTAAATTACCTATAATTTTTATATCAAGTAGGGATTAGTAACTTGCAAAATATATGTTAAATGTTAAATATGGTAGATTATTTAAAGTTTGATGTTTGAGAATTGAAAGAAAAGTAGACTGAGAAGAACAAGAAATTTAAAGGAAAAGGGACAAGTACAACTACACCCGCCATGTTTAGTCACAAGTAACTTGCTGTCTCACCGATATAGGTTTTGGTGCAGTGGTAGGACTGTTTCACCCTTCACCAGAGGTCTTGGATTCAAGCTCTGTGTATAGAGAAAATCCTGTTGGGAGCGCCATCTCCAAATTGACCCTCCAGTGCGTAATCCGAATTTAGTCGGAACTCCAATGTGGGCTCCGGACGAGAAACCAAACCAAAAAAAAAAACTTGCTGTCTCTTTAAATGAAGGGGCTGTACTGACAAAATAGAAATTATTGAAGAGTGTTAAGTTAAAGGAAATGACCAAAATAGTTTTTTAATATATGTGTAATGCTTTACTTTGATCCTTCATACATTTCACTTCATTGAAATGGTCCTTAATATATAATAAATGTGTTCATTTTGGTCTTTAATATATTTTACTTGAATGAAATGGTTCTTAATGTATAACAAAATGTGTTCATTTCAATCTTTTACCCTAAACCTCACGAATTTATCAAAATTTTTTTTGTTATATTTAACTATGGATCCTAGGTGGTTAACAAAATTCGTCATTGTTAGCTCTAAAGAAAAAACTCCATAAAATCTAACACAATTTTTTCTGCTCTCTCCGATAAAATTTTACTATATGCTCTTTCCTAAAATATTATTCAATTGACCTGATACCTATTTTTGTTTTAAGCAAGAGAAAATCGTAAATTTTGTTAAAGAAAATAGTGTTAGATTTTATGGAGTTCTTTCTTTGGAGCTAACAAAGAAGACAACAATGTCGAATTTTATTAACCACATAGGGTCCATAATTAAATTTAATAAATCTATTAGGTTTAGAGTAAATGATCAAAATACATTTTTTGTTATACATTAAGGATCATTTTAATCAAGTAAATATATTAAGGACCAAAATAAATACATTTGTTATACATTAAGGATCATTTCAATCAAGTGAAATATATTAAAGATCAAAATAAAATATTACCCATATATTAATGACGATTTTAGTCATTTTCTCGTTAAAGTTACATAAAAAGATGGGAAAAGGGCCTGATATATCCCTCAACTTTGTCATTTGGAACTGATATGCCCCTCGTTATGAAAGTGGCTCATATATACCCTTACCGTTATACAAACGGCTCACATATACCCCTACCGTTACAAAATGAGCTCACATATACTCTTTATTTAACGGAAGTGAAAAAATTGGTTTTAAATTTATAGTTTTGACTTCTTCTTTTTTTTAAAAATCATTTATGATCCTTCTAGCAAATTTCAAGGTATATTTTATTCTTTTTCATACATAAATTGTTTTTTGACTTCTTTGATTATCATTATTTGAGTTTCTTATTCTTATTTTATTTTTTTCTTTCATTCCTTAGTGTAAAGAAAAAAATTTAAAACTATTTTTTTGTGGCTATATTATAAATTAAAACTATTTTTTCGGCTATATTGTAATTTAGTTTTTGTATTTGAAAAAAAATTAGGTCATCTATAATGAATTTTTACAAGAATATTAGTGAAACATAAATAAATTTGACCATCAAAATAATAAATCTAAATTAGTCATTGAAACAAAAAAAGTCAAAAAAATGTGTCTAAGGAGGATTAAATATACCCATATGGGATTTTTTTTTTTTTAAATAATTAAAAAATTAAATTAAAATTATTTTTTCCACTTCCGTTAGAAGAAAAGGATATATGTGAGCCATTTGTATAAGAGTAGGAGTATATATAAGCTACTTTCATAACGAGGGATATATCAGCTCTAAATAACAAAGTTGAGGGGTATATCATGCCCTTTCCCTAAAAAGATTGAAATTCTCTCTTGCATTAACCAAAACTATTTTAGTTTACCCTCCCTTGGGCAGGCCTGTCCCACTCGCCCATATAGTACGGTGCCGGGACAACTTTAGTGGGCTAGTTAGGGGCACTGTTTGGGAGTAGGGCCCGATGTTCGGTTTGATTCGCATATTTTCGTTCGATTTTTTAATTTTTAGTTTGCTGAAAATGCTAATTCAAATCAAAGTATAATAAATTCGGTTCAATAAGATTTTCAATTTCAGTTTGATTTATTTCGATTTAATCAAATTTAATAAATAATAAAATAATTATATACACATTTTTAAATTTCAATCGCAACTCACAAAATACTCTGCACTGCCCACATATAAGTTGTTCAAGACTCTAATTATCACTATATAACTTCTACAACAGTACAACTAGGCCAACAACTAAACAATTTCTACAACAATACAACACGGGCATATTAAGCTATGATGTGACTTATTGAACTGTTGTAGCAGTCACTAATTTTTAGGGATGATAATTTTAGTCTTTAGATTTGGAAATTAGATTTCAGTTTAGATAATTTCAAATTTAGATAACGGAAATTAGGTTTACGTCACTTCAATTCCACTTAATTAGGCCAGATTGATATTGGGTTTGGCCACATTGTCAATATAGTTAGTGTAATTAAATTTATTTTGTTAAAAATCGAAAATTGAAGAAATTTTAAAAACGAAATCGACCATATAAATAAAAAATCGAAATCGAAATAAAAAAAATCAGTTTGATCGATTTTTTCGATTTGAACCGGTATATATCCAGCCCTAATTGCGAGAGGAAAAGGGTGTTCAGCCTAGCCCCCTTACCCAGTTGGGTGTTAAATGGTCGAGTTAGAAAATATGAAAATTTTGGAGCCCCAAACGTTTTGACCATGAAAATAAGAAAAAAACAATTTATTTGCATTTTCAAAATTAGAGTTGAAGTTAGAGTTGTGTTTGGTCATAATTTTTGTAGTTACTATTTAGAATTTAAATGTATCTTTTTTTAAAAATATGAAATATTATTTGAACATGAAATATAATTTGGATGAGGTTATTTTATGAAAATACAAGTTTTTTAAAAAAAATAGATAAAAAAAAAAAAAGAAAAAAAAGAAAACAAGATTTTGGGAGTTTTCTAAATTACAAATACAACTTGAAGTTGTATTTGTATTTGGAATTGCTGGAATAAAATGAAATAATTTTCTTGGGAAAGTAAGAAATTCTCATGGTAAATATATTACGTATTGTTTTTGTGTTGTTCATAATCAAATTCCCTTTCAATCGTGTTAAAACTACTATGTATAGATTACAAAGTAATGCATCAATAAATAAAGAAGTTTCACTCGAGCCCTAAAATATTAGGATCAATGATTGGCGTCCTTATGAAAATATTGATAGTTGCGTTAATTAATATTCCTCTATTGTGAACATGTATATATTAAATGATCATATATGATGTATATATTAACATTTCATACTAGAATCAGATTCATTGATCATAGTCAATATATATATATATAGAAAAGAACACCAACAACCTTAGGTTTATGCAAGTCGTAGCTCAAACTATACAAAATTTTATTCTTCCAAGTAAAATGTAGCATCACACATTGCACATATATATGATCGGTTGAGATCGGGAAGTGAAAAATGATTTTACCATTTAGCAATATATAAATAATTAATGTAAAATGAGTTTGTGTTGAGTTGGATCATGGATGATTGAGGTTATTTTGAATTGTTTTAGAATTTTATGTGGACCGATAAATAAAGGCCACGTATTTAATTATAATTTAATCAAATGAAATGTTATAAAATTGTGCCATTAATAGAAAGGCAATTTTAAGCATGAATATGACTTTAGAGACAAATTTAATTCAATAGGTGAAAAAATAACATTTTTGAATTATTTCTAGTACGTTAAGGACATTTTTTATTCCAAAAAAATGCGACATCAAGGCTTTCGTACAAAACTTCATTGTTGATATCGACTCATGCGACTATAAAGATCTTGTCTTGGCTCTTATTCATAAATAAAAAATGAGAGGTAGGAAAATTGATACGGTAGACAAAAGGAGGGCAGTTTCGGAGTCATTTTTACTATGTTAAAAGTTTTTTTTTAACCTTTATCGTATACCTTTATATTTATAGTTTTTAATAATAGATATTTTTGAGATTTTCCTTTCATTGTTTTCATTGTCAGGTACTATTTGAAGCTACGTCATGTGTGCAGAAGGTCACTCTAAATAGACCCACACAATTGAATTGCTTGACTTTCGAAATGGTATGTTGAGCATCTACTCATCATTATTTTGCTTTCTTCCTTTTTTCTATTTTTATTTTAAATTTATCGGGAGAGAGAACAAGAAGAAATCTTTATACGAGAAATAGCACATAAAAAATAATAGTTTTATTTGGTTTATGTTTCTTGCGTTGTTTAAATAATTTCCTGATATACAATAATTATCTTTTAAAAAAGAAACAAGGTTAATGATGATTTCTTAAAGAACAAAATTTTAATATCGTAAAGGTAATTGCAATTTAATGTCCTCAATTACTCTTCTATACTATCATTATATATATATATATATATATATATATATATTCTTGTTTTATATGTTTTTTCATGTCCCCATTTTATTTTATTTTTTTGAATTTTGCAGATTGGTGAATTGTTACGAACTTTCGAAGAGTATGAAGAAGATCCACAAGTAAGGGCTGTAATGGTTAAGGTAAAGAATAAGCAAGCATGGTGATTTCTATTTGTTCACTCTTTTTTTTCTCTCCAAATAGTGGGCAAAGAATAAACGTTCCCAATATTCTCAATACATTTATGTTTATAAATCCCCTATTTTATTGTGAAATACGGACTAATATAAAAAAAATTAACAAGTCAAAATAATTGGAATAGAATGGAAAAATAATGACATCAAAAATTTTACGTGAAAATCCTATTTTAATAAGGAAAATATCACCAGCCAAGAGAGCCAACTGATATCATTATGGTAAGAAATTTTACGTTGTGTAGTCACAAGTACAATACTCAAAGTGACCATACACATTCAAAATAAATAATCCTTTTTTTATTTATATCTTACTAAAGTATCACTCACACTCTATTTTTTTCACATACTATTTTCTTACACAGTGTATAAAATACCTCACCGCTCTCTCTATATTTATCCTTTCTCTGTGGTGTGTTTTGAATGAGGAGCTGGAGAGCTCCTTTATAGTTGAGAATTGTTCATAATGATGTCATTAATGACATGAATAGAAGAAAATCAAACTTGTAGATATCTTCTTGGACTTTCCCTTGCCAAATAATTTCACATTTCATGACAAAGTGGTGGGATTTGGACATTGCAATATGCTGCAATTGAAGAATTTCTTCCCTTAATTATGGTCCGGACTCCACAAATCTTCCCCTCCAATCCTATGCACCTGAAGGAGGTATTTCTGTCTTTTCAGATAGAGCCCATGCCAACAAGTTCTTTGCATAATTCAAACTTATATTTCAGTATCACCTTGATTAATTAATATATCAACAAAAATTTTACTTGTTTGAATATTTTTGAGTGAAATAATTCACTCTCACTTGCTGACAAATTCTTTCCCTTAGATCATTATTCCATGAATGATCGTCAAGCTGAATTGAAAGTTCAGAAAGAAGTTAACTCCTGAACTTACCTTCTAACATAGATGAAGCTGGTTCATACTATTAATTTGGAACTCACTACAACACATAAGGCACTAACGTTCACAAAAGTTTACAAGGTGACAAATCGTGACATGGTGTTTTGTAGAATCACCATAGGAAGAAAGCTACTATGTCAAATGTTTTCATCAAATTTTCTCATAACATTCTTGGAAAAGAATCATGGTACAATTTATGTGAGACATTATAGTATGAAGCACTAATAGGGTATATAAGCATCTTAGTGAGCTGACATGGGTTCATAAATCATGGATGATATAGTTTTGAACATAACATTCTATCTGAGGTAATTCAACATAAAACATGGGTACCTTGGGCACAAAGTAAGAATAGGATTACTGTGTCTTGAGCGATACGACTGATAGCTTTTAAGCATAACAACACTTTTCAGCTATGCTCTTATTTCTGAATACTACACTTCACTAGCTGCAACTTATAGTTCCCACAGGAGTACATATGACTACTCTTACCAAGGTCTAGGTCTAATTGCATGCATTTATTGTGTTCAAGTCTAACTTGGAGTAGCAATGTGCTACACATAAGATGATCATACTAATATATATTGTCTTGGGTACACATCTTAAGGCTCCTCTTCATCTAATGACTTAGCCACAATTCATTGTTCTAATCTAAGGGTCACATATACAATATTAGTACCTATCACACTTATTGTAGGTTAACATCTTAATTCCTCACATTCGCTATATCAATCCTATTAGACCCAATCTCAAAACTAACATTATCACCCTCATAATGCCATCCTTTTTATCATTATGCTCATCTAAAATTCAAGCTTAGTTTCTAGTACTAACTGTGGATAGCAACGCAATTTTCCATATATTATACTAAATAACAAATACTAGATTAAATCGAGAAGTACTAGTCCATTAAGACCTCATGACAAGTAATCGATCATACAGTTTAGCATCACATTTTCTTTCACAATCTAAGTACTATTTACCCATTCATTATACATCATTGCCTAATTAGTTTCATAACACTGTGAATATCATGAGACTCTCCCTTCAAGAATCACAATGTGGCCTAAATTTGTCAACTCCTTACTACTTTATCCTTCTGTTCAACACTGTATTTACTAACACAATCATACATCATCATAAACTCCTTTTTTGGTGCAAGTATACTCTAAATCATCCTTACCAACCTACAGATTCATGACTCTAGCTACATGCCTCAATCAACCTTAAATGATTTCTCATTGTCCCATTGGCGTTTTCACCGTGAAACGCCTATCCAAAATTATTCAACGTAGGTGAAATGCATGTCCAAAAGAAAATGATTCTTAATTTTTCCTCAATTGGAGTTTCGCCAGTTCAGAATTATTCAACACTGACGAAATGCATGTGCAAAATAGATGTCTCAGAAAACTAAAATGATCATAACTTTTAACTCGGACCTCAAACTGATGAGAGGTTGGCAGAGTTGGAAAAAAAGATTCAAAGACCTTTATTTGATGGGTAATGAGAAACATAACTCTTCATATTCTAAGAGATATACTCGTTTAAACTTGAACTAAGTAAAATCTTGTACCAAAACTCAATCGATAAGAATCTTTCTCCTTAACTTTGTACTAGAGGATTCTTATGATCTTAATTCATCTCCAAAATACTTTCTACAGCTATGCACAATTAGAAATCACCCAATACAGATCTATACGTATATGTAAAGTGGTTCGGGTTTTAACATAAAAGTATATACAAAGGAATTATTCTAAAGGACAAACGTGAGTAGCAAGAAAGGACAAACAAAACTAAAAACTTATTTTGAAACAACGAAGGCTTGATGTAGAACTTAACTCTAGAAGCTTCATTAGGATCGAGATGGAAGATAATCTAGGGGAGGAGAAGGACAAAGCAGTGGTTCTGACGATAAGACTTTGACAACATTTTAGGTGCTTTCTCAACACTTGGAAAAAATAGTTAGATAATATATTGATACACCAATAATCCCCTTATAGTTCTTTTGGGTTGGGTCTAACTTTAGACCACTCCACTCTTTGTTGCTACTTTATCTTTTAAAGTGTAGTTTTTGTTTTGGGCCCTTTGGTCTAGCCGAATTATATTTTATATTTTTTTACACAATAAAATGATCTACTGACTAATATTCACTTAAAATATTTGTATGCAATATGATATCTGATAATGGGGTATTCTGGCTAGTGTTT
>JAGDQO010002231.1:355000-420279 GCA_018342035.1 Solanum appendiculatum | reverse complement strand
TTCACCCAAAAGATCTCAACTTGAGACAAAGAAGGTGGCTAGAATTTCTTAAAGATTATGATATGAGTGTGCATTATCATCCCGGTAAAGCTAACGTGGTGGCGGATGCTTGGAGTAGGGTGTCTATGGGTAGCCTAGCTCATGTTGATATTGGTAATAGGGAAATGGCTAGGGAGGTACATCGGTTGGCTAGGTTGGGGGTTAGGTTGGAAGAGGTTGGTAATGGTGGGGTGGTCGTTGTTGATGGTGCTAGGTCTTCCTTGGTTGATGAGGTGATAGAAAAACAAGATCTTGATTCTTCTTGTTTGAATTGAGGCCTTGTGAAGAGGGCAAGTGGAGTTTTCTCTCCAAGGGGAGATGATGGTGCCCTTAGGTACCAAGGTAGGTTGTGTGTGCCTTGTGTTGATGGTTTGAGGGAGAAAATTCTTCAGGAGGCTCATAATTCTTCCTATTCCATCCACCCCGGTTCCACCAAAATGTATAGAGATTTGAGGGATGTGTATTGGTGGAGAGGCATGAAGAAAGACATTGCCAAATTCGTCTCCGGTTGTCATAGTTGTCAACAAGTCAAGGCCGGGTGGTCTAACCCAAGACATAGAGATTCCTACTTGGAAGTGGGAAGAAATTAATATGGATTTTGTAGTTGGTTTACCCAAGACTAGAAAAAGGTTTTGATTCTATTTGGGTGGTGGTTGATAGGATGACAAAATCGGCTCATTTTCTACCGGTAAAGACAACATATGGGGCGGAAGATTATGCAAGGTTATATATTCATGACTTGGTAAGGTTGCATGGGATTCCTCTATCCATCATATCGGACCGTGGTACTCAATTTACTTCACACTTTTTGAAGTCTTTTCAAAGGGGTCTAGGTACGAGAGTTAAGCTTACTACGGCCTTTCACCCGCAAACGGATGGACAAGCCGAAAGGCCTATCCAAACACTTGAGGATATGCTTAGGGCTTGTGTATTGGGGCTTAAGGGTAGTTGGGATGATCATCTTCCATTGATTGAGTTTGCCTATAACAATAGCTATCATTCTAGCATCGGTATGGCTCCTTTTGAGGCTCTCTATGGAAGGCGTTGTAGATCACCGGGTGGGTGGTTTGAGGTTGGTGAGGTGGCCTTGTTAGGACCAGACCTAGTTATGGAGGCTCTTGAGAAGGTTAGGCTGATTAGAGAAAGGTTGAAGATGGCCCAAAGTCGCCAAAAGTCCTATGCCGATGTGAGGAGAAGGGCTCTTGAATTTCGAGTTGGTGATTGGGTTTATTTGAAGGTGACACCCATGAAGGGTGTGGTTCGTTTTGGTAAGAAGGGCAAGTTGAGCCCAAGATACGTGGGTCCTTATAAGGTGATGAGGAGAATTGGTAAGGTAGCTTATGAGTTGGAATTGCCTAGTGAGATGGATTTGGTTCATCCGGTATTTCATGTGTCTATGTTGAGGAAGTGTGTGGGTGATCCGAATGCCATTGTGTCTCTTGATGTGGTGGGTGTTGTTGAAGATAATTTGACCTATGAAGAGGTTCCGGTCCAGATTTAGATAGACAAGTGAAGAGGTTGAGAAACAAAGATGTGGCTTCCATTAAAGTCCTTTGGAGAAATCAACAAGTTGAAAGTGCTACTTGGGAGGCCGAAGCGGACATGCAAAGGCGATATCCTTATCTTTTCCACTCCACTCGAGCCTAAGGTATTGATCTAAGCCTTTTATAAAATCTCAGGTCTTAAGTTCAGCCCCCATGTCATTGCATACATTCATAGCGTAAGTTGACAAGTCATTGGTTTTACAACTATGTTGAAGGTTTGAAATAAGGTGTAAGTGCTTGTTGCATCCTTATCGTGGGCTGAAATTGCCATGTTTGGTCTCTCATGTACGTTTCTTAACATTCGGTGGCGAATGTTCCCAAGGGGGCAGATATTGAAACGACCCCAAAAATGCCCGAAAAAGTGCTTCGGAAACACCTATAATTGTAATTTCCATATATCTCAAAATCCGTGCATGATTTCGGAAATTCGACTTCATATTCTTATTTGTGGGGTCAAATTGAGTGGGAAATGGGTCTAACCCGAATTTTAGAGCAACCGTATCAAAATTCGAAAATCGCAAAAATTGCGATTTGGAGGTCAACTTTAAAGGGGCATATCTCTTAGCACACAAGGAACTGGAAGGGGCTTGCAACCTATCAAAAAATTTAATCTCTTTGAGTTAGGCTTTCCAACGCACTTGGTTTCACCTTATTCCGCGTTAGGATGAGGGAGTTATGACCATTTTCGTAAATCCTGTCAGTGCAGAATTTCCAATTCCAGTGAGCGAATTTTCTAGGCGGGTTGGAGTCATTTTTATAAAAAGGGGATATGTCCCATATTTAGTCATTTTCTAAACTCCAAAAACACTCTCTAAGCCCTCTCCAAAATTTCCACCAAGATCTTCAACCAAATTCAAACATCTCAAGCTCTAATTCCGGATTCAAGACTCAATCTCAAGCTTCGATTCTCCATTCCAATCTTCATCAAGGATTCTCCAAAGTTGAGGTATGTGGGTTTGATTGTGTAAACCTTCCTTTCCACAAGTCCAACCATTTATCCTCTATTTCTACTTCAATTTTATGGGTCCTTATGATTATTTATGAACTCTTGAATTATGGAATTACTACTACACACCCTATTATGGTCCATTTTGCATATTATCATGAAATGGAATTATTATGTGATGTTTATGGTTGACATGCTTCCATGATCAAATTATGAAGGTTGATATATATATGTATGTTGTTGGTGGGCTGATTTATATGGATTTTGGAATTGGTTGGACTTTAGTATTCTTGAAATACATGATTTCATTTACATGAACAATTGCCCACCTTGTGTTTGATAAAATGTCCATTTATAGAATTCTTAGGAAAGGGAAGGTCCAAGGTACGTCCTATGAGACGGATGGTTATGTAATTACTGAAATGATGATGAAATGGACACATGTATATGATTTTCTCTAAATAAGTGTTGTGAGTCGACCATGCCTAGTACAGGGGGTAGTAGGCCCGTATAACCATATCGAGGGGTTTGTACCTTGGTTGCCTAGTACGGGGGGTAGTAGGCCCGTATAACCATATCGAGGGGTTTGTACCTTGGTCCCTAGCACGGGGGGGTGGTAGGCCCGTGTAACCATATCGAGGGGTTTGTACCTTGGTCCCTAGCACGGGGGGTGGTAGGCCCGTGTAACCATATGAGGGGTTGTACTTGGTCCCTGTCCGGGGGGTGGGGAGCCCGTGTAACCATTGAGGGTTTGTACCTCTTTCGCCTCTCCAAGGGGGTGGTAGGCCTTGGAAATACTATATTGATGGTCACTCACCACACATGTACTACGTCCCATTAAATATGATTTTTATGTAAGCATCATTATACATACTATTTTATTAATATGCTATCTATTGGGTATGATTACGCATTTTTCCTATGATGTCCATCTAATGTAGCCTTGCATTGCATCCCATATACTTAGTACATTCAAATGTACTAACGCATACTCTATGCCTACATGATGTCACATGTAGGGACCGGAGCACCGCTTGACCATCCTCCTCCGCGTGGCTAGTACGATTTTCTATAGTGGTTATTGGTGAGTCCTCCATTTCGGGGACGTTGCTCATGATCTTTTGCTATGTATAAAACTTTTCCTTTCTAGTTATGTTTTGACTATGAGGGTGAGCCCGGTAGTTTGTCTTGGCCCCCGCTAAGTACTCATGTTTAGAGGTGGTGTTGGACAAGTTGTGTTTTATGCTTGAGCTTGACTCATCTATGGTATTTATGTATCATTCTTTTTTCTTCTTCTTGCTCCCTTAGTCCCGATTTCCCCTTGACTATGCTTATCGCTTATGGTCATTTAATTGCTTCTGCGACCAAGGATGTGTAATGATACGCTATGAGGCTTGTTTGGGGTTCCTTCGGGTTCCCCATTCGCCGGTCACATCTAGGCCCTAGGCTTGGGTCGTGACACTTATGTTAGATTAACTTTCAGACATGAGATGTAGATTTCCACTATTTTTCTTAAAAGCCTTGATATGACATTGTCTTTTGAACTCTTAATCTCTTTGATCTTGTATGCATGTATGCTAAGTGGCTTGTATGAGGCCTTTCGGGGTCTTGTACGCCATGAAACGTCTAGGGGTAGCTTGGGTCGTGACATCAGCCCATGGCAAAAATCCAAAATCCATTTCTAACCCTAAAAACCAACAAACCCATATGAAACACAAACTACTAAATCTAACCACATTAATTCAAAGGACGACCATTCTGTAAATAACAAGGTAGCATTGAGCCCCGCTCCAACAACCTACTCCCACAAAAGGAACTTTTGAAACACCAACACCACGATCCCACAAATAGTTCTACCACCTCAAATCTGAGCCAAACACCCCATCCTAAGGGAAACCAAATCGGTAAGTGGCGTATCAACATAGTCAACTGGTTGGTAGTGGCCCAAGGGTACCCACCCCATCACAAACCATAAAAGCTACCAAGCATGACAAAAGCAAACCACGCATCTTAAACTAGAGCCAACTCATAAAACCTATTAATTACCATGACCCCATCGTGAAGATGAATCTTCTTAGCATGTTTCCATTTCCCAATAAGGCTAAGGCCTGAAATAACCTATGAACACCACATTTTCGACTCTATATCATACACCGTCCTGGAGGGCTATCTACACAACAGCAAAGAACCAACAGGACAAATAGTACAAGAACAACAAGGGATCACACCTCCAACTTCCAGTGAGCCATAAAAAAACCCAAAGACCATAAGAAGCGGAGGAATCCAAAAGACTGAATGAGCAAAAACACAACTCTGCCTTCAAGAAAAGAATAAGGAAAAGAGAAAAAGCAACCTAAAAGAACTACAACAACTAAAGAAGGTCTACTACCCAACTCAGAAAACTAGCAATCTCCCAACCACTACTCAAAAGGGACGGCTCACAACCAAGCCAACTAGGCCCTACAACATACAAAACTCAAATCAGGGAAGCTGGTCTAGCCACCTATCAAACAAGGGTTGGCATCATAGCAAAAGAACACAACAAGGGTGGCAAAAACAGAAACCAGTGATCCCAAGGCCGCAACCTCAAAATGACTATCAACGCAAAGGCACAGGGAGTTACTCAACCACTACTCCCAATCGAAGCAACACAGCCTAGTCGACCCATTACTAAAAGAAATCAACTATAGGGGCAAAACACATACACAATCCTCAAATCAAGCTGCCATAACAAGCCAAGAATAGATAATAAGGCAAATAAACCCGAATGCACATGAAAACCCCAAATCACACAAAATAAGAACCAACGGAATAAACAACAAAATCGCATCCAAAGAAGGGATACTTGAAGCCTTGACCTCTGACCAGCCTACAAAAGCATAAAACGGATTTCGTTCTACCTCAACCTGAACATCTGATGTAGTAATGGAAACACCCAAGGCACCCCTCTATCCGAATGAGTCGATAACCCATAAGACTAATCTAGATGAATACCTATCATCATGGTCCCATGCTGGGGACAAGTTGTAGGCTGATGAACAAGCTCCCCATAGGTACAACTAAGTCCAACCACCCCAGCCTGGGAAGTATCAGATATATGCAATACTTAGAAAAGCAACTACCACTTGGGGAACTCTCTAGACTAGTGGCCCAACTTCCCCAAGTCATAGAAACCTATATGGTACAAAGCTTAGTGCAAAGAACGCGGTGATCTGCCCTGCCTACCTCTGCTAGACTCAAAAGCACCCCTAGCAAACTTCACTGGGCCTTGCAACAATCTCTAACATAATTGCCTACCTCACGAAACTCATAGCAACCATTACCAAGAGAAACTACCTTCAAAGACCCAATTGGAGTAACATGAGTCCCAATACCCAAAAGTCTAGAATGACCAACATGAGAAGTTTGGCCTAAACTATGTCTGTCGCCAGCACCACTTCCTACCTCAGAAGCCCCTGGAACTTGGGATTCTACCTCCATAGGCCTGGTAGGTAGAAAATAAAGATGTCCCTCGCTAAATTGATACTCTTCTCAAAGTTAATTTTTGTCAACGTTGTTCCGATGGCAAAACCTCTTACCACCATCACAATAAGTCTCAAGAAATGCCTACTCCACATCTGTCACATTACTCACAACAAGGGGATGAAGATTTGAATTTGAAAAGCTTAAAAATTGTTCAGTTCGCGCTCTCTTCGGCGATGGACTAACGCCGACGAGTAGTTCGGTGATGTGCATAATGGGCAACATGCTCACCGAAATCAACAGGAGGCTTGGCTTCCATCGATGTCAAGAAGGCGAGATCGATCGGGGACGCCAACTTCACTCGGTGATACGCCGAATGGAATGTTATCTCACCTAATCTTCCAGTGTACCCCTAAATTGTAGCCTACAATTGGCGATGTAATTAGTCAATCCTAGGGGTCATTAGGCGACACGCCGAGTGGTCTAGCCTCTCGCCTTTTAGTATTTTTCTGAAAGTTCAAACTCCAACCTACACAACCAATACACGTTATTCAAAACAAATAAAATAACACTTGGGTTGCCTCCCAATAAGCGCCTTCTTTAACGTCGTGGCACGACGTGGGCATGCATTCAAGCATCATCCAAGTACACCACATCAATCACTCGCACTATTGGGACCTCTCCAAAGTAAATTTTCAGCCTCTGACCATTCGCTTTGAAGAACGACCCATTATCACCCTCAACTTCAATTGATCCTTTTTCAAACACACGATTCACCTTAAAAGGGCCCGACCACTTAGACTTGAGCTTACACGGAAAGAGCCTTAAGAGAAAATTGTAAAGTAACACAAGATCACCCACTTTAAACTCTTAATGAAGTATCTTGGCGTCATGCCACCTTTTCATTTTCTTCTTATAATGAGCTAAACTTTCAAAAGCTTGACGACGAAACTCTTCCAACAAATGAAGCTGGTAAACCCGATCCTTGGACGCATTGTCCCAATTCAAGTTCAAAGCCTTCAAGGCCCACATAGCCTTATGCTCAAGCTCAACCGAAAGATGACATGATTTACCAAACACCAACTGATATTGAGACATACCAATTGGGGTCTTGAAAGCAGTTCTATACGCCCAAAGAGTGTCACCTAACTTCCGGGACCAATCAATCCGACCACTTTGGCCGAAATTCCTTTAATTTCTCGGTTTGACACTTCAACTTGCCCACTCGTTTGTGGATGATAAGGGGTGGAAACCTTGTGCTTTACTCCATATTTGATCAATAATGATGCGAATAGCCGGTTGCAAAAGTGAGAACCCCCATCACTAATAATTGCTCGTGGGGTGCCAAACCTTGTTAAAATATACCGCCTAAGTAATGTAATGACACTTCTTCCTTTATTGTTGGGTAAAGCCACAATCTCTACCCACTTAGACACATAATCAACGGCCACCAAAATATATTTGTTCCCATAAGAACTCACGAAAGGGCCCATAAAGTCAACTCCCCACATATCAAACAATTCAACCTCAAGGATTGGTGTAAGGGGGAGCTCATGTCTACGTGACACTCCTCCTTGCTTTTGACATTGAACACACTTCTGGACTAAAGAGTTTGCATCTTGATACAATGTTGGCCAATAGTAACCACTCTGCAATACCTTCGCAGTTGTACGCACTCCACTATAATGTCCACCAACCGATGATGCATGACATGCACTAAGGATAGCATCTATATCAACCTCCAGTACACATCTTCTAATTATATGATCAGCGCATTCCCAAAACAGATACGATTCATCCCAAAAATATTTCTTCACATCAAAGAGGAACCTTTTGTGTTTATAAAACTTCAGCCCACCAGGAATAATTCCACACACCACATAGTTGGATAAATCAGCATACCAAAGAATGGAACCCGTTGATACCACCATCACAATTTCATCGGAAAGTCTTCTTCAATATACCTATCACTGGAAACAACCACACTTGTTTCAAGTCTCGATAAATGGTCAGCCACTTCATTCTCAAATCCTTTTCGATCTTTGACCTCAAAATTGAACTCTTGCAATAATAGTACCCATCGAATCAATCTTGGTTTTGCATCCTTTTTGGCCATTAAGTAGTGTATAGCAGCATGGTCAGTGTGCACCACTACCTTAGTTCCCAATAAGTAAGCTCAAAATTTTTCAAAAGCGTACACCACAGCCAATAACTCTTGTTCAGTAACAGTGTAGTTCTTTTGAGCCACATTCAAGGTCTTGCTTGCATATTAGATCGGGTGGAATAACTTGCCTCTACGTTGACCAAGGGCAGCTCCCAAAGCTACTCCACTAGCATCACGCATTAGTTCAAATGGGATGCTCCAATCCGGAGCAACAATGATCGGAGCCGAAACCAACTTCTCTTTTAGATACCCAAACGCATTAAGGCAAGCTTCATCAAACTCTAAAACACTTTCTTTCTCAAGTAGCTTGCAAAGAGGATAAGCTATCTTAGAAAAGTCTTTTATGAACCTCCGTTAGAAACCCGCATGGCCCAAGAAACTTCTAACACCTTTAACCGAGATAGGAGGAGGTAACTTGGCAATAACTTCAACCTTAGCTTGATCCACTTGTATACCATCTCCCAAAATTTTGTGCCCCAACACAATACCTTCTTTGACCATGAAGTGACATTTCTCCCAATTGAGAACAAGATTTGTTTCAACGCATCTTTGCAAGACTCTATCGAGATGCTCAAGGCATGCTTCAAAAGTATCCCCCACGATTGAGAATCATCCATGAAAACCTCCATCGAGTCTTCCACCATGTCACCAAAAATAGAGAGCATACACCTCTGAAACGTTGTTGGCGTATTACAAAACCCAAAAGCCATTCTTTTAAAAGCAAACATTCCATAGGGGCATGTAAAAGTGGTCTTGTCTTTATCTTCAGGTGCTATGAAGATTTTATTATAGCCGGAATATCCGTCCAAAAAGCAATACCATTCATGCCCCGCCAATCTATCAAGCATCTGATCCATAAAGGGCATTGGAAAAATTATCTTTCTTTGTACTTGCATTTAACTTCCGATAGTCCATACATACACGCCAACCTGTAACCAGTCGCATAGGTAAAAGTTCACCCTTGTCATTTGGGACTATCGTTATACCTCCCTTCTTTGGAACGCATTGTACCGGGCTTACCCATTTGCTACCAGCAATTGGGTAAACCACACCTGCATCTAGCCACTTAATGATTTCCTTCTTAACCACTTCTTGCATGGGAGGATTCAACCTCCTTTGGTGCTCGACGCTGGTTACAATTGACTTCCAATTGAATCTTGTGGGTGCAAATACCAGGATGAATCCCCACAATATCAACAATTGTCCATCCAATAGCTTTGATAAATCTTTTTAGCACACTAACAAGTGCTTGTACCTGCCCTTCAAGTAAATCAGCCGCAATAATAACCGGCAAGGTATTATCAGCCCCCAAAAATACATATCGAAGATAGGAAGGAAGAGCTTTCAATTCAAGCTTCAGGGGGTGATTTAATGGATGGCTTCGCGGGAGGACTTTCTCTATTCTTCAAATCAATATCAAGCTTCAAAGGAGTTCTCGAGTAAGAACCTAAACCCGATAGAGAAGGCACCACTTCATCATAATCTGGGATCTCTTCCCCGTCATAATTCAAGAGGACGGCAGCCAAAGATTCACCAATGCACGAAACTTTACCAATACTAGCAACCGCTGATCGATCACATCAATAACTGACACCACATAGAGGTCATTTGGTTGCTTCATAGACTTGCATATGTTTAAAGTAACTTCCTCCTCATTAACTCTAAATTTCAAATCGCCGCTCTCCACGTCGACAAGTGCCCTCTCGATGGCCAAGAATGGTCTACCAAGAATAATGGGTATCTCGGCATCCATCTCACAATCAAGAATAACAAAATCTGCTGGAAATATGATTTTTTCAACCTTCACCAAGATATCACAAATAACACTGATAGGTCGCTTTATAGATCGATCGGCCATGAGAAGTCGCACTATGGCTGACTTAGGCTCACCTAGCCTAAGTTGCTTTAAAATAGCATATGGCTTCAAGTTAATACTATCCCCCAAATCACACAACGCTTTGGACAATTTGAACACCCCAATAGTGCAAGGTATCGTGAATGCGCTTGGGTCCTCTTTTTTAACAACCACACTTGATATAATAGCGCTGCAACTATGGAATACTTCAACTGTGTTAAAGTCCATATTTCTCTTTTTCATGACCAATTCCTTCAAAAACTTAGCATACCCCGGCATTTCTGGTAATGCATCCACCAATGGGAGATTTATAGAAAGAGACTTAAAAATAGAGAGAAACTTTTGAAATTTTGCATTGTCATCTTTCTTCCTCAACCTTTGCGAGAATGGTGGGTTTATTTTTGGGCAATGGCCTTGGAGAAACCGATGTGGGAACACCTTCCACCTTTGACTTTGTAGCTTCACCAGACGCAATATCATTCATTCCGCCACCAACCTTGTTGGGGACGTCATTGTTCAAGCTATCATCAAAGCCATCACCTTCCATCACAATAGGTTTCTCTTTACTTGCGTCAGCATCATCAACATCCAGCACATCACTACCCACAATCTTGCCACTCCGGGTCATGATAGCCATACATTGAGCATTCTCGTTCTTTGGGTTTGCTAAAGTGTCGCTGGGAAGGCTACCATTTGGTCTTTGATTCAATTAAGTGGATATTTGGACCATTTTTTATTCAAGATGTTTGATTGAAGCTGACGGAGAAGTCACTGTTTGATTTAGAAAAGAGAAATCAGCTTGCATCTCCTTGAGCACCTTATCCGAACCTTCCACCTTATTCAAAATACGAACAAGCATATCTTCAGTCCGAAAACTCTTGGGATCGGCCTTTGGCTCTTTAGCTTTGAAACGATCATACGGAGGCCCATATCGATCTCTCTCACCATCCCTCCAATTGACACCTCTATCACGCCAATCTCGACTCTATCTCCAACCACCACCTTGATCTTTTTTCCAACCTTGATTCCCGCTCGGATTTTTATAGCTTGGACGAGAACTCCACATTTGATTCTACATGAGTTGAACCACCTCATTGTACATGGTGTAGAACTGAGCATCATCCGAACTCATAGCAACTGCATTCACATCTTTAGAACCACCACCCATAACATCCTTTGTTAACAAGTCATTTGGGTCATCATCTTAGCCATATTCTCATCACGCTCATAGTCCTTCTCTAATTGCTCTTTAGTCATACAACCAATGAGAGGTGAAACTTGGTCTTCTCTTGTGTGCCAAGCCAGGTTAATTTTAGTCATATCATCAAGCAACGTGGATGCTATAGGAAATGGCTATCTCTTGATACCACCTTAAATCAAACGATCAGCTCTAGACTTGTTCACAGAGTCAAGACTTCGGAAGAAGTATTGCAACAACACGTTCTTGGGTAAATCGTGAGTAGGGCATTGTAGAAGTAGCTTTTGAAACCTAAGCAACGTCTCATGAATTGGTTCACGATCAACTCTCTTAAAGTTCTGAATACCATCTCTCAACTTCACCATCTTCGAAGGGGGAAAGAATCTTTCAAGGAATGCGTCGGTCAACTCTGCCCATGAAGTAACTGAATCTCTTGGTAGTTCAGCCAACCACTTCATTGCATCCCCGGTTAGAGAGAAGGGAAACAACCGAAGTCGGATTGACTCTTGAGAGATGTTCTTGAACGTGAAAGGGCTACACACGTCCAGAAAGTTCTGAATATGCTCATGGGGATCCTCATGAGCAAGTCCTCCAAAGAACCCTTTTATTTGCAACAACTGAAGCATGGTCCCGGTCACATGAAAGGTAGAATTACCCACAATAGGAGGCAAGCGTATGGCTCCAGCACTTCCTACCTGATCGACATTGAAGTCATTCAGGTTACCAATGTCGTTATTTCGCCCAAGATTGCGAGCAGCCACACTTCCGTGGTCACTCATATCGCCACCCGTTTACAGCAAACAATGAAAAGACTAATAAGTAAATTCAACTACAACAAATTTTGTTCACTAAAATACTTCAATACAAGAATTCTAAACACCAGTCCCTGAGAGCGGCCCCATTTTTGATAACGCTCAACTACACCTTAACTATTCAAGGTGTAGGCGATAGCTAGCAAGTATAAACCCAACAAGGAGTTGGGGTTGATCCCACGAGGAATGATCTAGTACAGAATTCGACTACGAAGTAAGTTGGTGTTCTAATCTTTTGTAGAGTTTAAAGAATTAATACGAAACATGTAATAAATCATATAATTTTGATTTCCAAAAATGAGGGATGATTTAGTAACCGGCTACAACGAGCAGTTAATAATGAATTCAATCAAAGGAAGAAAGCACCTTAGGGATGTGTGAGTGTTCAACTACTAATTTCTCTAAATGGGTAATTACGAATTGCTTAAATATGTTGAATCTCAATGGGTAGGCAAGATCATAAGTACAATAGCTATTCTACAATCAGCTATCATGCATTCAATTGGATTTCATCAAACCCCAACAGGAATTACACTAGAAAATAATCTTATACCTTGATTCAACCCACTTTAACAAGCTGGGTAGTAAAAGCAAAAGCCATACAATCATTAATTGTTAATTCCACTCAAATGCACCTTTGACAAGCATACAAAGAGATATACACTAGAACTAAATTTGCAACTTCAATACATAAATGAAAACATGAATTCACAACTAAACTCATTTAAATCTAGAATTAAATTCAGCAATTCATAATACCGATCAGCTAATTACGCAATTGAACACATAATCACACCCCTAAGTCATTGGGGTTTTAGCCAATCATAGCAATAGTGAAGAAATGGTTACCAAAAATGTTAGCCATTGATTTTCCAAGTCTTCAAACACAATTCAAATCAAGTAAAATTATACCCAATGTTTCGAATCCCAAAAACCACAAGAATTGTTCATAAAATCACCCAAACGTAAGCAAAGTGCAAAAGTACTTAGTAAGTTTGGTTTCTAGTTTCTTAATCGACACACTCTCTTTTTAAAAATTTCTATTTATACTTTCCAAAAAAATTTCCCACATTTTAAAATGTGGGACCACTCGGGGGCGTAAGTTGGGCTCGCCGATCCACTCGGCGACGCGCCGAGTTGCTTGTTCTCGCCTTTTAATTCTTGACTTCAGTATCAATCTCCTTTTGAAACATTAGGCGATAAATGTCGGGCTCTCCTTTCTGATCTGTGACTCGCCGATTTTCTCCCAAGCTCGCCGACTTGTCTTGACTCTTCTCCTCGACTACTAGAACATTAGGCGATAAACTATCCACTCGACGAGTCACCGAGTTACTCCAGCCTTTTCTTTTTTTTCTTCAATTTTGAAACTTTTCAGCTTCTTTTTGCATTTTCTTGTCCTTGACTCATTCCAAAGCTTTCTTGCTGCACATAAATAGTTTAACATTAGTTATGGGTGCAAAATGGGCATTAAGGACACTAATTTTGGTACAAATGAAGCTCTAAGTGAGTCAAAATTACCGACTCATCACCTTGAGAGCGATTTCTTCCACCGAACCTTGTGTGTGAGAAATTACCATTACCTTTCTTGCCCTCTTTTCCTCCCTAGATTTTTCCTTTAGTTTCTCTTCTTCAATTTGTTGGGCATGAACCATCAAATGGGAGATGTCCATCTCCCTAACAAGCATGGCGGTTAGGCATTCTTTGACCGCCATATTGGATGCACCCGACTCAAACTTACTCATCCTTGACCTTGGATCAGCAACCATAGTTGGAGCATACTAAGCCAATTGAGTGAAGTTCAAAGCATACTCTTTCACACTCATATCCCCTTGACAAAGGTTAATGAACTCAAGTACTTTTGCCATCCTCATCTCAAGGGGAAAGAACCTATCAAGAAAAGCAACCTTAAATTTCTCCCAATCAAGAGGACCCTCATCAACCACCCTCTCACTCTTCTATTGCTCAAACCACACTTGAGAAACACCTTTGAGTTTGGTAAACGGCCAATTCCGCCTTATCTACCAAAGTGATACCCATAATCTCCACAACCTTTTAAATCTCATCAATGAACTCTTGAGGATCTTTCTCAACCTTAGAACCAATAAACTCCGAGGGATTCATCCTAGTAAAGTCCTTCACTCTTGTTGCTGTCGTACCCACCCTTGGATTCACGGGAGCCACAACCTCCCTATTTGCTTGAGCCGTCATAGCTTGGGCCAATGCGTGAAATGCAGCTTGAAACTCATTGTAAGTCACTTGCTCGGCCAAAGAATTAACTGGTACTTGAGGAACCCTTGTCTCACATTTTCACGAACATTCCTTCGCACGAGATTCCTTCGAGGAGGCATATTGTGAAAAGCATAAACAAGGGTTAGGAGAGAGACACATAGAGTTACACTCTATCGCACGACTTTAGAATGATGAAAGAAGTGGAATTTCCTAAACATCTTATAGCGTCTCATTCATAAATGCGGCGCGCTTCACACTCATGAACAAGACTCTACTCGACAAGGCTTATGAGACATCCTAGGACCTTTCTAAAATCTTGTGCTCTGAATACCAAGTTTGTCACGAACTAAAGTACCCCCTAGATGGGACATGGCATATAGGACCCCAAGAGGCTCTACACAAGCCACTTAGCATACACCATACAAGTAAATAGAGTTAAAGAGTTCAAAACACAATTTTCATATCATAAGAGTTTGACAAAAATAGCGGAAGTCTAACATAGTCTCAAAGCCATCTAATACATTATAAAGGAGGTGATTGGGACGCAACCCATACATCACATACAAAGTTCAAAATGGAAAAACATAAAGCTATAAAAGTGACATCGTCCTCGAAGTATGAGGACTCACCAAGTCTTCTTAATCACAAGTACAATGATCTAGCCACGAATGGAGGGGAAAAGTCGCCACTCCCTACATTAGTGAAACAAGGTAGGCAAGAGTATGCGTTAGTACATAGAATGTACCAAGTATGATAGCAATGCATAAGAGTTATAAAATCATGCTAGAAAGGGGCTTTATATGACATGCAATGACCAAGTTAAATCATAAAATGACATGTTAGAGAGCATAAGCATAATCGTGGTCAATGCAATGTTAAACATCATTTAAAGCAAATTTGAGATACTTTTAGAAGTAACCTTAGTTCATTATTTTGGGAAGTGAGCCTTAACTGACATAGACCATGTGAGCTATAACATGGAATCCGGTGTCTATCCCACACCAAAAAGAGATGTCCTTACTTACCAAGGTAAGAACCATAAACTTCTAGCTTAAGTGGATCCACTAGCTAATGTCTATCTAAGACAAACCTATGGTCGCACATAGTTTATGGGATAGGGAGATTGCTACTGGAAACCCGGCCTCTACTACGAGAGAGATTCCATCTCGATATCCTCTCGGTGCTAAGCATAAATCCCAGCTAAAGTCATGTTAATCATACTCATCTTATTATCAATTGAAAGGTACAACTAGAGTTACCAATCAAAGCTAAAGCCATGTTTATAGACATTGCATCTTCCATGGACTAGTCCAAGCATATGTAATTTTGAATAGCTCCTTAGACCATGCGTGAGAAAACCTTTCACCATCCATGATCTTTTCACAATGGCTCTATAAGGCCCATAATCATTAACTTCATACTAGAAGTGCCATACTACTAATAGAAATAGTTTTAAAAGTGCGATCTATGATCACTGATGGCATTACCGACTATCATACTAATTAAGACCTATTTTCAGAAAAATAGCCCAAAAGTATTGATCGAAAATCTTGTGTCATTCATGTCGTGTGGCCAAGCTTCATAGAACATATAGATACCTTAATCTATGAGCTTACTTGAGTCATACTCATTACTTTCATAAGACATGCATAATTTCCATAAAATATATTCATAAAGCATCCTCAAATTCGTTTGCATCAATTTCATAAAAGTAAGCATATCTTTATAAATTCATAGATCATAGTTCATAAGCTTCATCATGAGTTCATTGTTAAAAATCATGGATCATGCATGGGTTCATATGAATTACACTTAAAAACATGCAATTATCACAATTCATACATAAAAACACTTAAAAGCAATCAATTGGATCATAATTGAAAGGAACCCATGAGATAGAAGAAAACCCCAACTTCAATTGAAGAATCTAGCTTTACAATATTGGAGAATTTAAGAACCCTATGGAGGAAAGGACTCCATAGGTGAATACTATCATACTTGGAGTTCAAAGCCCACAACCAATGGAGGATTTGGAGGTTTGACTTGAATCCCTAGTCTTCTTCTTCAAGCTTCAAAGAGAGAAATATTTGGGGAAAACTTTGGAGGGATTTTGGAAAATTTGAAGAGTGACTCAGAATAGGTAGGATTTAGGCTTAGAAGGCATATATAGGGTCTAGGATTAGGATTAAACCGACTTAGTTAAGGTATAAATCAATTAGGGAAAAGACAAAAAAAGCCCTTAAAAATAACTACTGGACTTGGACCTACGGCCTGTAGGTCCAACTATGGTCTGTCCTGGTCAACCGTAGAAAGATTCAGAAACTAATAATTTGGACCTTTAATCGATGGAACCCATGCACGGTTCGTAGGTCTACTGACAGACCGTACATGGCAACCGTAGATCCCAACTTAAGGCTTTAAAATCTAACTAAGTCTGGGAGAGACCTAAGAGACCTATCTACGACTCGTACATGAAATGACAGGCCGTCCTGGTGAACCGTCAAAGAGGTTCTGCAACGTGACATTTTGAAATTATTCAATTTTCCATCTACAGTTCCCACCTACGGCCCGTAAGTAGACCTACGAACCATAGATGGCTTCCGTCAATTTTGGCACCAGTTTTGAAAAACCTAAATTCTCTTTCTTTTCAAAACCGAGGTCTTACACACACCTGAAGTCTCGGGGCTACAACCAAACATGCCCCTAACTTAAAATGGCCCTTCCGGAGCTCATAAAACTGTCAAAATTGCATTCTGGGGCTGTCTTCCTGAACTTTCAACTGAAGTCAACCGTTCAAGTTATAAAGTATCAAAAATATGAAAACTTGCACAAAATTCAAATGAACAACCCGGCGACAAAACTGTCAGTCCCAGCAAGTCATAAACATACACTAGAAAATATGGTTTAACAATATCAGAAAGCTCTAAACACTGAAAAAATTGGAAAACTAATAAAATGATATGTAGGGTCATTACAATTACATTGTTTAACAATAGATTAGAGATAAGCGAATTGGTTTAGACAAACTTCTATTACTTAAGTCTTTACCATTTTACTACAAATTCGAAAGACCTTTCAAAGTTTAAAATACTTTCCAACTTGGTTGCTCAGTTATTTAGTCTTTTAACCCGCATATTTAGTTTTATTTAATTAACCTAAGTTTGGTTGGTAATTCTGTTTAACGAATCTTAAATGTTGCTTAACCTCTTTCCTTTAGGATATTAGAACCCTTACCTAGAATCATGTAGGTTAAGTAGACCATTATTTAGAATTATTTTTAGCATTACTTAGTTAAATATTTTGGGGTACTAATTTACCTTTAAAAAATAATTCGGTGGCGACTCCTTAAGCTAATTATTTAGGAATCATCAATATGTTGTATACTATTTGACGCTAGTTAAAAGGACGTATAACAGTCTCATCTCTCATCAACCTATTTTTTCTTTGTTTTATCTGTGTTCTGCTTATTCATATTTGTTTGGTTATTATGCTACACCTTTTGAGTTATCTTGTGAGCCTTTGCTTGTGCCTATACGTGTAGCTACCCTCGTATGTGGTTATGTAGTAATGGATCTCGAG
The DNA here is from genome assembly GCA_018342035.1 of Solanum appendiculatum. Lineage (NCBI taxonomy): Eukaryota > Viridiplantae > Streptophyta > Magnoliopsida > Solanales > Solanaceae > Solanum > Solanum appendiculatum. The sequence continues at coordinate 402,451 of JAGDQO010002231.1, read as the reverse complement.
ATAGAATTAGAGGTTGAATTTTGGGTTGAGTGTTGGTTTCGGGTCTCAGGTAGGGGTCACATCATTGGTAAAGGTCAGGTCTTGGGTCGGGGTTAGGTCTTGAGCTGGGTGTCAATGTCAAGGTTGGGTTCAGGTCTCAAAAAAGGCCTCAAGTCAGGTGTGGAAATCAGGGTCAGGTCTTGGGCCATGTTTGGGTATCCGGTCCCTTATCGGGGTTAGGACTAAGATCGGGGTTGAGTCTCAGGGTTAGGGTCAGAACTCAAGTCGGGGTTTGGGTCGGGTCTCAAGGTTAGATTTCAGGTCAGGTTACGAGGTCAAGTCTTGGGTCGAGGTCAAGGATAGGTCTCAGGGTTGAGTGTCAGGTCAGGTATTAAGGTAGTGGTTGAGTCTTAGGTCAGATCGTGGTCGGGTCTCAGGGTCGGGTCAGGTCTCGATACGAGGTCATGCTTGGTTTTTGGATCTCAAGTCGTGGTCGGCTTTCAAGTCAAGTGCATGTAGTGGGTCTCAAATCATGATCGAGGTCGGATCTCGGATTGGGGTCGGGGGCCAGGTTAGGTTTTTGGCCAAGGTCGCATCGAAGTCATGGTCGGGTCTTGGGTTGAAGTTGTGTTTAGTTCTCAAGGTCAGGTGTTAGGTTGGGGTTGAGGTAAGGTCCCGAGTTTGAGTCAAGGGTCAGGTCTCGAGTTGGGGTCAGATTCCACTTCAAAAGATGGATCTTAAGTAATATGTTGGTGTCGGGAGTCTGGGTTTGATTTTGGGTTAGGTTCGGGTGTCAGGTGGGGTTCATGTTCGGGTGTCGGGATAATATTAAAGTTAAAATGTTGGGTCCCTAGTAGGGTTAGGTCCTGGGTTGGGTCTTGGGATCGTGTCCTTATTCGGGTCATGGTTAGGGCTCGCTTCTGGTTCAAATGTCAGGTCCTGTGTCAGGAGTAGGTGTCAGGTTTTAGATCGGGTGTCGGGTTCAAATGCCAGGTCGACTATCGAGGTTGATTTTCAGGTCAGAACTTTTTTTCTAAAATGTATATTCTATTCTCTAGCCAACAGTAAATTCTATTTTTTTAAAATGTTTTTCATTCACCAATCATACACTATAAAATATTTTTTAAGAAATATTTTCCACTCAATGAGAAAATAAGTTAGAAACCAACCTTTTTTTCAAGAAAATATTTTCTAGGAAAACATGTTCTATGAATATTAATTGTTGACTGTAAAATTTTGAAAAAATAATGATAACATTATAGGGTTATAAATATAGGTGTATAATATAAGAGGTAAATATTTGATTTTAAAAATATATGGTTCATCCCGAACATTTATTAGTATATGAGGCTATTTAGTATAACTAACCCATAGTTATATAAATTTCCGAAATCAAACTTATCAATATCTCTATCCTAAAAACAAAGTAAAATTAAATCCACAGAAATTTCATATAGCTATGCACGTATTTCCGATTTCCTTTGGATTTTTCATTCCCAAATTCTCCAGCTCCCATATTAACTTTTCTTATAATTTAAAGGGCTATTTGGTATGCGAGATGTATGAATTAAGTTCAGGATAATATTTATACGACATGCAATAAATGCTATTGATATTTCTTTGAAATAAATATTTTTCATCTATCAAATATAGTATAATTCTATCACACACTTAATTTTGGGATATCTCATCTTATTCCATCAAACATAACATTATTTTATCCCATTTCTCATGTGAACCTAAAAAAATTTATTTAAAGAAAATAATTCCAAGATAATTTAGTATGCTTATCAAACGATCCATAAATACATAATTTGCAAGCTATTTATTATTTAATTTATTTTGTCATATAGGGTCTATGTATAAATAAATCATAGTAGTACGATTATTTAGTATAAGTAATTTAAAATTATTCTCAGATTTTCAAAATCAACCCCATCACTTTAGCCTAGTATATAACAAACATTTTGAGAAATACTCAACATTTAGAAACGTCAATAATCACTACTCAACATTGCTTGTAAATTTCAGCATTATTATGAAAAAGAAAAAAAAAATCCCATTGAAGGTAAAAACTGAAATTTATTATCATCACACGCACACCACCAATTTCACTTTCATAGATAGAAATGTTATGTCTCAATCTATAACGAAATATGGTCTTAGGCTATTAAATTTTGTGATGGATTTTAGCGATTCATACTAACATCTTGAATGCACAAAGAGGTCTTATATTACTCCTTCAATGGAAACTTTGTTGAAGAGGAATGTCACAGATTTTGTTGTTGAATTAAGGAAACCCTCAAAGTACCTGCAAAACAGTGGTAGATTTAGGATTTTAAGTTCATGGGTAATCCCTTAGCTACCAATCATATATTCTTACCGTTTCAAATAGAATGACCTAGTTTGACATGCCACAAAGTTTTAAGAAATAAAGAAGAATTTTCAATATTGTGGTCCTAAATTAAAGTTTTGTCAAATGTACTAAACTTCCTTTAATCCTACAGCCTAAAACACACCATGTATAAAGTTGAAATTAAAGTGTGGCATAACAAGAAAAAGATCATTCTTTTTAAAAAGACAAAATAGAAAAGTAGGTCATTCTTTTTCAAACAAAGGGGGTAATATAAATCAAAAATTTAACACGTGTCATAAATAATTTTTAAAAGTCAATAATAATTGAATATCTTAGAATAAAAAGAAAAGCTAAGATAAGCATAATCTTACATAAAGTTTATTCTAAGGAAAAGTTAATAGAAGAGCAACATCAAAAGAAAAAAAAAGATTAATCATCACAAGGAGAGAAGAAATAAAAGGAAAGTATAAGTGAATAATAAATAAGTGAATAAGATTTGGTTTTAAAACAAAAACAATGTGATAAGTAGGAGTGGAACTTTGACACAAAATGGAAACCAGCGAACAACCATAAAATCACTTGAGTACAACCACAGCACAAATCAAGATATTTGTTATATGGGTTCTTGCTATATAATTTTATACCTTTTTTGTTAATTTCTATATTAACATATATAGTTCGATACGAGGTTAATGGACACTCAAGCATCTGAAAGGCTCTATATGGATCCGCCCTTACTGCAAAATCAATTCCAATATTGTCCTTGTTCTCTACCTAGTGGAGATCTGCTAAGTGGAAGTACATCTCGGTTTGATGGTGAAGTTGGGAAATTTGAAAATTCTGAGAATCTGGAAAACCCAGAAGTTGTTAGCTCTGTCTTGGGTAAGCTTTGTGATATGAATCTTGATGATAATTCGGAGAAGGTCCATGGACAAATGGATGAGATGATTTTGAATTTGCTCCATCAAATAAAAGAGTTAGAAAGACAGGTGAAGATGTGAAACGACTGGGTCCATCAAAATGCAATGCGAGCTGCAATGAAGCTCAATAATGACTAAACGGAGCTTAAAATGTTGTGGATGGAAAGGGAAAAGACTCAAAGTCTAAATAAAGGCAAGATGTACATCAAAGAATCTAGCACAAAAAGTCTAAAAATATGGAAACTACTTTACAGAAAGCAAGTGGCCAAGTTGAACTTGCGAACCTGACATTAAAAAACCATGAGAATAAAAATGTTGAAATCCGGGCAGAGATAGAGATTTGCAAGTTAGTTGCATCATAATCTATAAAAACCTGTCGGGAGGGTGTAAAAAGGGAGAAGAAGTGCTTGTTCTTCTATCTTTCTGAAGCTCCAAGATTCTTTCAACACTTCTTATCCCTCTTTGGAACCTCTATTTAGGTTTTTGCAGATTCTGATGTGCTTAACTTGCAATCTTTCATCTCTTCTCTTATTTAAGCATTTTCATTATCATGATTTTTCAGTGCCAAGTTTGCACAGTGAAGTTTGTCACTTGCTTTTTTGTAAAGAAGTCTCCATATCTGTGAACCTTTTCTTGTTAGTTTCTTTCATGGCTTGCTTACCTATATTTATTCTTTGGGTCTCATCCATGTTCATCCGTAATATCTTAAGCTCAATTAAGTCTTTAAAGAGCTTATTTTCTGATTGCATTGCCTTAGGATAGGCTGAGTCTTTTCACTCCTTCACATGCCTTTCGAAATCCTTTAAATAATGGGACAAATTCAAAATTATCTAGTCCATTTGGCCATGGACATACTCCGAATTCTCATCAAGATTCAAATCACAAAACTTACTCAAGACGGTGCTAACCTGTAACGACCCATTAGGTCATTTCAAGTGCTAGAACTATTTTAAATTTTTCGTAAATTTAGATGGGTATTTTGTACTATTCGTAAACTATAACATATAACTAATGGGGAAATGTTAATAATTAATTTAGTTGGTGGTTAATAAAAATATTTTATTAAATTAGTAGTAGGCCATTTTCACCGCTTTTATAATTAGTCATATATAATAATTAGGGTAGCAAATAATCTGTAGAAAGAAAATGGATTTAGGCGAGAAACCATACCCTACAACATCACGAAGCGGCTGCGCACAGGCTTTAAAGGGAGAAAGGGACGATTCAGGTAAGAATAATATTGCTCTAACGTCTGTTGAATGGTATCATACTATGCCTATAGCCTTACAATTTTATATCTTTATATGGAAAGAGACTAACCAATTATGTAATTGTGATTTGTTATATTTGTGGACAAAAATAGTGGGAATGATAAGATGACTAGGGGAATCTTTTTATAAGAAATTAATGATGCCAATGATTAGGATAATAGTGAGCTAAGGATGAATATTTAATTGGAAAAGTTTCTGCATATAATTTCCTTTTCGTTCCTTTTTATATTTTTTGGTTCAAATTTCAACTCTCTTTTGACATATTCTCTCTTAGAATTTTTCACATGATACTATATTATAATTCAAATTTTGCTATATTGAGATAGGTAATTAAATTTTAGGTGTATTGTATAATATGAATACTATTAAATTTATTATATTGAAGAAATTGAGACTTAACCCTAGACTTGAAATTTAGGAAATAGGAGACTTGACATATTAATTGACATCAAGATTAGGAACTTGATTATAGATTCGTGCTATATAATTTTTGGGTCTAGACTAGACATATAGTAATATGGGTGTCTATAGACTCATTTACTTATGAATTATGCATACTTGATAGAGTGGAAATCATCTGAAGCATTGAGGAAAGGAAAAGCGTTGAGAAATTAGCTTGCTCGACTTCAATTCTTCGGTGGAGGTAGGTTATGGTTTATTCTATATGATAGAGAGACTCTTAATAGTGCTTGATAATCATTGAGTGATATTGTGAATTTTTCTATTTACTTGAATGTTGTGGTTTGGATAATTCATGTGTTGTTGTGATTGGTCTATAATTCCAAGACCGCGAAATCCATAATCTTAAACTTGTTTTATTAAATTGATGCCTTGAATAAAGAAAGCTTAATGAAATATTGTTAAGGAAGAGGAAAGAGATGATAAAGAATGACAAATGAATTAACAATTTATTTGGATCGGGTGTCACGTTCCGACACGGTATTATTGAATCAGGTGTCACGTTCCGACACGGTGTTATTGGATCGGGTGTCACATTCAGACACGGTGTAATTGGATCGGGTGTCACATTTCAATACGATGTTATTAGATTGGGTGTCACGTTCTGACACTATATTATTGGATCGGGTGTCACGTTCCGACACGGTGTTATTGGATCGGGTGTCACGTTTCGACACGATATTATTAAATTGGGTGTCACGTTCTGACACGGTGTTATTGAATCGGGTGTCACATTTCGACACGATATTATTGGATCACGTGTCACATTCCGACACGTTATTATTGGATCGGGTGTCACGTTCCGGCACGGTAACATTAAATGAAAACATATTAAATTAACCTAATGTACTCAATCTCAAAGAACTCATTTCTCAAAAGAGTGTGGTGTGGAGGCCAGAGTCCTCATATGTGTTCTTGATATTGTGGACTGATTGTGTACTTGCTTCGGTGTTGTTGTCACTTGATCATGTTTTTCATTGCTTGTCACCTTCTAAGTGCTATAGTTGTTTCATGATTATTACTTTATGCATATTAGTTACTATTTTGAGTTGACCGATGATATCTACTCAGTACTAGTTCCCCGGTACTAATCCCTACTTGTATTGTCCTTCGTTTTCCTTTTGTGGAATGCCGCGAGTGTACCAGCAATTTCGACTCGCATTCATTTCTAGCCATTCTCCTACACATAAGGTTCCAGGGTGAGCTATTCATTCTAGATCGTGTTGGATTGTCTTGGTTATAGCATGATGTCCGTAGTTTTCAAATACAAACTAGTTTGTTGATCTATTTTGGGTGTATTTGATACTCTTAGACTTAGTATTTAAAGATTAGATATACTTGATGTGATGACTTTCAGGTTTTGGGAAACGATATGTAATAGATTCAAGAGGATTTCTATTTCTTACTTTAATAAGGTTTGAGCTTCCGCATTATGGTTGTATTTCGTAAGTTGAACAATTAATATAAGTGGGGGTTTGAATTCGTTGGTTCGCCTACCTAAGAGGTTAAGTGTGGGTGCCACTCATGACTCGTTTTGGGTCGTGACAAACTTTGTATCAGAGCTTTAGGTTCGATAATCTCATCACTCAAGGACAGGTCTAGTAGAGTCTTGTGGAACGGTACGGGGACACCTTTACTATTATTCGAGAGGCTATAGGACTTCAGGAAAAGTTCATTCCTTCTTGTTTTCATGCTATTACTTAAATCTAATTGGTATCTAGGTGATACAAATTGGTATCTTACCTCTTTCACTTTATTTAGGATGTTTCCTCGGAAACAAGCATGTTTTCCTGATTCACTGTGGGCATGTAATGACTAGTGACCAGCATGATCTTTTTATTAAGTTCTTAAAGTTGAAACCCCTATTCTTCATGGGTACTAAATATGAAGATGCTTGTAATTTCCTTATTGTATGAGCTGCTTCATAAGATGAATATTGTGGAGAGGTGTGATGCTCAGTTTGTGACATACAAGTTTCAGGGAGATGCAAAAATATGGCGGTGATCTCATGTTGAGTGTCGACTAGTCAAGGTACTACCTATGACTTGAGCAGCATTTTCTAGCTTCTTCATGGAGAAGTACATACCCCGAACTTTGAGGGATAAGAAGAGAGATGAGTTCCTGAATATATAGCAGCGGAGGAATTTGTTGAAGCCTATGAGGCCAAATTTCGTGCTTTATCCAGATAAGCGACTCAGCTTTGCTTCAGTACAGAAGAGCAAACTTGCTACTTTGTGAAGGGATTGAGGTCAAATTTGTATATTCAAGCTTTATAGATGGCTGCTTCAGCAAAATCTTTTCAAGAAGTGGTTGTTTTTGTGATACAGGTAAAGGAGGTGAAGCTAGATGACTTTGCCAAGGTAACAACATTCAAGAAGTTTCGTAAGGGACAACTAGATAATGAACACCATTACTATAGAAAATACAGTTAGTAAAGTTGTCATAACATGTATGGGTTGCTTAGTGAATGATGAAATTATGTTGTGCCAATTGAGGTCAAAATTTCTACTACGATTTCATAGGTTGAGTGTATATCAAAGAGAGTCATGATACAACTACTACAACAGTACTGATGCATACTTGGTTAGAGTTATGAAGTGTGCTACTTTTGTTATCGAATTCATATAAGAAAGAATGCAAATTACTTGGGCTAGAGACAGGACGGATTTGATAATTTTTTCCAGCTATTCAGTGGGTAGAAATGTGTGACCTATTCGGGTACGATCTTCTCGATAGGTATGATGTGTTCTAGTGATAGATCTAACGAACTTTCACGATGTTGTACTAGTGTTATATGGGACACGAATACGTCGATTGTCAAGTGTGAATACTAACAACTTAGGGAGTTATCAGTTGTATGACATGTTTAGATAATGAGATTCGGTGTTGCATTCACATTTGAGAAACCAAATAGTTTGTTACTACGGATGCTTGGGTTAAGCATTGTTTTTCAGGAAGATTTGAGAGGTGGATCTTTGGTATGGTATTAATGCATTTAGGTTGTCAAGTGTATCTTGAGAATTCTAAATGAGGACTGGTCATTTTATCTTAAGCTTCAAAGGAGTGGATTGATACCGGAATGACAAGCTTATGGGTAAAGGAAGTCCCAGTGAGTATACTTGGGTGAAGGCAATTGAAGATTTTAGTAAGAACGTGCGTATAAAATTGGGTTAGTCATCTGAATTTGATTGATATAATTGGGTTTGAGGTGTCATGTCGATGGAAAGGTTGACTTCGTGGTGATAGCAAGGGCTAACTATATAATACGGATTGTTGGTTAAACAAATTTTGTATGGTAATAACGATTTTCGAGTATCTAAGGTTGTGGATTTCTACTATTTGGTGAGTAACATGGTTGTATGTAATATTTTAGGAGATTCTAGGACACGGCTCGAATAAAATTTAAAGGAGCTAGAGTCATTAAAAAAATATTAATGGGATGTAGTATAGCTTTCGGAAAGAGGTGAGAGCAAGAATATTTTCTTTGATTGCATAGGCTAAAGAGGTATCTTCATAGGGGTTGAGAATTTGGTTCAGAAATGCGTGGTTTCATCCGTTTTTCTCTGGTTATGGTAATAGTGTCATGGGTTTATAAGAGTGGTTAAAAACTATTAAAATTTGAGAAAAGAGTGTACAGACGTTCAACTCGAGTCTGATGATAAGTTCTTTTGTGGTTTTGAGTTTGGTAATGAGTATGGTTGGATTTTTAGCGAAGGATATGATAAGGTCGATGGAGAGGCGATAAATGATAAGCTAAGATATATGAATTCATAAAAATCTTCAAGGTATGAGTTAATAATGATAGATAAGGGGATTGGGCTACACAGTTGGATTCACAATTCAAATTTTTCATTGAAAGTCTACATTCGTGGTGGTATATTTTGTCAAAGTATAGATTTGTAAGGTAAGAAATGATCAATTGCATCGGGTATTGAGCATTTGGAAGGACTTATGCAGGGTTTGGGTCGCAAAGTTTGTTACATTTGATTGTTAAAGGACCTAAGGAAGGGTTTCACTTAAAAGTGTTGGTTTAAAGTAAGGTAAATGGCCAGAGTGGTTATTATGGTTGTTAGTATTAAGAGTGTGGGCTTCAGTGGAATGATGTGAAGAGTATGTGGAGTCTAATAAACAGAGTATAGGTACGATCGTAATGGGAACCAAACTGGTGAATTGTGGGTAGCTAAAAATCAAAGAAATGAAGTCAATTAAATGTAAATGTTTGATATGAGCTCTTTAGAAGAAGAATTTAGTGTTATTCAATCTGGGGTCTGTACATTTTTATGTGACCACCTATTTCGTTCTATACATGGATAGGAGTATGATTCATTAGCTATGCCCACGTGTGTTTTCATTTTTGTGGGTGGATCCCTAGTGGTGAATCGGGTGTACCGATCCTGTGATGTCCTCTTAATTAGGTAGGATGTTTGGGCAGACTTGGTTATCTCAGATGACATATTTGGTGTTTACTTGGAGCTGTTGAAGTATTCCAGTGGTTCTACATGTACCACCTTACTTATGAGAATCTATAGAAGAGTTACCATGGGTATTTACAATTGTTCGACAGTCTTAATATTCATCTAGTCGTCGAGTTCATGTTTTGATTATGTGTGGTTGAATGTGAGGACCATTGATTTAGTTCTACCATTCTTAAGGGTTATTTACAATCACAACAACTAATCTAGTATTCCGATAATGTTGTTAGAGGTTCTATATGCTTGGGTGTATCACTTGATGGGTGATTACTTGATCATTTCTGTCACGACCCAAGGTACCCCCTAGATGTGACATGGCGTACAAGACCCCGAGAGGCCTCATACAAGCCCTTAGCATACATTACATACAAGATAATAGAGAATAAAAGTTCAAATGAGAATTTCATTATCAAAGCTTTTAAAAGAAACAGCGGAAGTCTACACCTCGTGTCTCAAAGCCAATATATCATAGAAAGTAAAGTTGGGACGTAACCCAATACAATCAAAAACTGAAAGGAAGTACAAGAAAAAGAAATAAGAGCTAGGCTATGTTCTTGGAAGGATGAGGACTCACCAAGTCTTCTATCAACTCTCTAATCAAGCTCTAGCCACGAGAGGAAAGTGAATCGCCACGTCCTACACCAAAGAAGTTAATGCAGGCAAAAGTATGTGTTAGCACAATTAAGTACTAAGTATGATAGCAATGCACATAAACACATAAATAATGCTAGAGAGAGAGACATAATTATGACATGCAATGGCCAAGCTAAAAACATGAGAAACATGAAACATAAAGCATATATCAAGGCCAAAGCAAGCTAAATCATCTTTCCTTCTTTTCTTTACTTCATCATGAGAACACTTGTTCATTAACTTGTGGGGAATAGCCTTAACCGACATGTAAAACCATGTGAGCTATCAACATGGAATCCGGTGTCTACCCCACACCGAAAAGAGGTGTCCTACTTGCCATGGTAAGACCATGAACTTCTTAGCTTATGTGGATCCACTAGCTAATGTCTACTTAAAGACAACATCCTATGGTGGCAACATAGTTTATGGGATAGAGATTGCTTTAGGAGACTCGGCCACAACTAATAGGAGAGCTCCATCTAGAAAACCCGGCCTCTCCTAACGGGAGAGATTTCACTAGAAGACCCGGCCTCTACTAACGGGAGGGCTTCCATCTCAATATCCACTCGGTGCTAAGCATAATTCCCACGGATTAGTCATTAACATATTTATATCATTAAACATGAAAAGGTACAACTAGGGTTACCAATTCAAGCTATAATCATGCTTATAGACGTTTCATCTTCCGTGGACTTTGTCCAAGATTACGTCATTAGAATAGCTCCTTAAGAACATGGGTAATCGCCTCTTTGTTCTTCTTTTATCATAGTGGGAGAATTACGTGAGAAAATCTTTCACTACTCAACCATAGCATCATCATATCATAACTTTGGTACTTTACTCTCAAAGCACCCTTAATTCATCATGCTCATATTTCATAGTTCATAGAGTTCATATGGGTTCATGCAAGTTCAACTTATATCATGCAATTCAATGCGAGCTCATGCTTAGAAAGACATAATTAAGACAATTTACCCATATTTGAAGGAACTCACATAATAGAGGAAAATCATGTTTTTGACTTGATCATGCTAAATTCATAAGATTATCCTCAATTCATTCATAGTTCATGCTTGATTTCATAGAGAATTCATAAACTTCATCAAATCATAGCTCAACCCAACAATCAAAGCATAGATTATCAAATTGGGGAGAATTAGCTTGGGATCATGGGGGTTCATGCAATCTTTACATCAAATCATGTAATTCATGCTAATTCATGCACTTAGTTACTTTATCACACTAGATCGTGCACTAGATATCATAAAATCAACAATTGAAAGCATAATTGAAGAACCCAGAATGATTGATCAAAATCTTAATTCAATTGGGTTAGAGTAAACCTTTGAAAATCATGAAGAAGAGGAAGGATCCATTGGAGGAAAGGACTCCTAATGGTGAACACTATCATACCTCAAAGTAATCCACAAGATATTGGAGAGGATTGAAGGTCTTCAATGGAGCATTCAAGCTTTCTTCTTCTTCCTTGAAGCTTGAGAGAGTTTCTTTTAGAGAGAGAAATATTTGAGAGGAGAGTTTAGGAATGAGTTAGAATGAAAGGAATTAGGATTAGAAAGTATTTATAGGTCTTAGATTAAGGGTATAACCGACTTAGCTTAATAGGTACACAATTAGGGAAAAGACCAAAAAGCCCTTAATTAAAAACTGTCGGGGCCAATCGATGGACAGGATCTACGGTTCGTACATCAATTGACGGACCGTCCTGCTCTTCCGTCAATTGATTCAGAAAGTTCATTTTGGGCTGAAAATTTGGCGAAGTTTGGAAGGCATCTACGAAACCCATCTACGGCCCATCAACTAAACTATGAACCGTCTTGCTATTCCGTAGGTCAAAGTTCAGAAACTTGGAAATCCTGAAAGTTCATAGTGCCATTGACGGTCCCCACCTACGGCCCGTCAATCCATCTACGGCCCGTAGGTGGCCTCCGTAGGTCACTATCTTCAGGTGAGTTCTGCATTTAAAATTCTTTGAAAGCTTGGGGTATTACAATTTCCTTCTTTGGGTTAGATAAGTTTGACTCTTCGTAGAGTACCTAATGTCTTGAGATCAAATTTTTATAACTTAAGTCCGTGAAAAGTTCATTTTGTGAGAAGGAAAATTTTGATAAGAGCTATGATGGTTTGTGCATTATGAGTGTGTAACGGTTGGTTCAGGTTAACTTCTGGTTATAGCCAGTATTGATTCAGGATGTTATCATGGTTATGTGAGAAAAGATTCATCCTGATGGTTATGTCAAGGTCCTTGAGAACGTGTTGCAGACGTGTGTACGACTAACTTTGGTGATTATTGGGAATAGGTTTTGTTGTTAGTTGAGTGTACATACAACAATAGTTATCACTCGAGTATTGATATGGCCCAATTTGAGGCATTGTATGGGAGGAGATATAGGTCTCCCATTGGTAGGTTTGATGCATTTGAGGTGAGACCTTGGGTACTGATATTTTTAGGGAATCGTTACAGTAGATGAAGTTCATTCAAGAGAAGCTTCTAGCAGCTCAGAGCAGGCAGAAGGAGTATGGAGATCGAAAGGTCATGGATTTGGAGTTTATGGAGGGAGAGAAAGTGTTGCAGAAGGTTTCACCCATGAAGTGTGTGATGAAGTTTGGTAAGCAAGGTAAGTTTAGTCCGAGGTATATTAGGCCGTTTGAAGTTCTTAAGCGTATAAGAGAGGTGGCATATGAATTGTCTTTGCCTCCACGTTGCAAGGGTACACTCGGTGTTTCATGTATCTATGTTGAAGAACTATCATGGTGATAGGAACTACATTATTCGCTGGATTCGGTCCTTCTTGTTGAGAATTTGGCTTATGAGGAAGAGCCTGTAGTTATTCTAGATAGAGAGGTCCCAAGTTGAGTTTAAATCTGTAAAGGTCCTGTGGAAGAATCGTCTAGTTGAGGAGTCTACTTGGGAGAGTGAAAATGATATGCATACTTTTTTTTGTCGATTCAGGTAGCCTTTCTTACCCTCGCCTTCTTCTGATCGTTTGAGGACGAACGATGGGTAAATTGGTATCTGATTTAACGACCCATTAAGAAATTTTTAGTACTCGAACTATTTTGACTCTTTTCGTAAATTTAGATGGGTATTTTGGACTATTCGTCAACTATAGCATATAACTAATGGGGTAATGTTAATAATTAATTTAGTTGGTGGTTAATGAAAATATTTTATTAAAATTAGTAGTCGGCCACTTTCACCGCTTGTATAATTAGTCATGAATAATAATTAGGGTAACAAATAATCTGTAGAAAGAAAAAGGATTTAGGCGAGAAACCATGCCCTGCAGCATCACGAAGCGGCTGCGCACAGGCTGCAAAGGGAGAAAGGGACGATTCAGGTAAGAATAATAATGCTCTAAGGTCTGTTGAATGGTATCATACTATTCCTATAGCCTTACAATTTTATATCTTTATATGGAAAGAGATTAACCAATTATGTAATTGTGATTTGTTATATTTGTGGACAAAAATAGTGGGAATGATAAGATGACTAGGGGAATCTTTTTATAAGAAATTACTGATGCCAATGATTAGGATAATAATGAGCTAAGGATGAATTGTTAATTGGAAAAGTTTCTGCATATAATTTCCTTTTCGTTCCTCTTTATATTTTTTTGTTCAAATTTCAACTTTCTCTTTTGACATATTCTCTGTTAGAATTTTTCACATGATACTATATTATAATTCAAATTTTACTATTGAGATAGGTAATTAAATTTTAGGTGTATTGCATAATACGAATACTATTAAATTTATGATATTGAAAGAATTGAGACTTAACCCTAGACTTGAAATTTAGGAAATAGGAGACTTTACATATTAATTGGCATTAAGATTAGGAACTTGATTATAGATTCGTGCTATATGATTTTTGGGTCTAGAATAGACATTTAGTAATATGGGTGTCTATAGACTCGTTTACTTATGAATTATGCATACTTGATAGAGTGGAAATCATCTAAGGCATCGAGGAAAAGAAAAGTGTTGGGAAATTAGCTTGATTGACTTCGATTCTTCGGTGGAAGTAGGTTATGGTTTATTCTATATGATAGAGAGACTATTTATAGTGATTGATAGTCATTGGGTTATATTGTGAATTTTTCTATGTACTTGGTCGTGGTGGTTTGGATAATTCATGTGTTGTTGTGATTGGTCTGTAATCCCAAGACCGCGAAATCCATAATCTTAAACTTGTTTTATAAAAGTGATCCCTTGAATAAAGAAAGCTTAATGAAATATTGTTAAGGAAGTGGAAAGAGATGATAAAGAATGACAAATGAATTAACGATATATTTGGATCGGGTGTCACGTTACGACACAGTATTATTTGATCGGGTGTCACGTTCCGACACGGTGTTATTAGATGGGTGTCACGTTCTGACACAGTGTAATTGGATCTGGTGTCACGTTCTGACACGTTGTTATTGGATCGGGTGTCATGTTCCGACACGATATTATTGAATCTGGTGTCACGTTCCGACACGATATTATTGGATCTGGTGTCACGTTCCGATACGATGTTATTGGATCGGGTGTCACGTTTCGACACGATATTATTGGATAGGGTGTCACGTACTGAAATGATATTATTTGATTGAGTGTCACGTTCCGGCACGGTAACATTAAATGAAAACATATTAAATTAACTTAATGTACTCAATCTCAAAGAACTTATTTCCCATAAGAGCGTGGTGTGGAGGCCTAAGTCCTCATGTGTGTTCTTGATACTGTGGACTGATTGTGTACATGCTTCGGTGTTGTTGTCACTTGATCATGTTGTTCATTGCTTGTCACCTGCTAAGTGCTATAGTTGATTTCATGATTATTATGTTATGCATATTAGTTAGTATTTTGAGTCCGCCGATGATATCTACTTAGTACATGTTGCCCTGTACTGATCCCTACTTGTATTGTCCTTCGCTTTCCTTTTGTGTAGTGCAGCGAGTGTACCAGCAATTTCGACTCGCCTTCAGTTCTAGCCATTCTCCTGCACATCAGGTTCCAGGGTGAGCTAGTCAATCTAGTTCGTGTTGGATTGTCTCGGTTATGGCATGATGTCCATAGTTTTCTAACACAAACTACTTTGTTGATCTATTTTGGGTGTATTTGATACGCTTAGACTTAGTATTAAAAGATTAGATGTCCTTGATGTGATGACTTTCAGGTTTTGGGAAACGATACGTAATAGATTCTAGAGGATTTGTATTTCTTACTTTAATAAGATTTGAGCTTCCGCATTATGGTTGTATTTTGTAAGTTGAACAATTAATATAAGTGGGGGTTTGAATTCATAGGTTCACCCATCTAGGAGGTTAAGTGTGGGTGCCACTCATGACTCGTTTTGGGTCGTGACATAACCACTTTTTGGTTTTTATCTGAGATTTATCAAACTTCCTAACTCTACTATCAAACCTCTATGTACTTTCACTTGCCATGTCCCACAAGGTAGAGAACAAGAACAAGCTTGGTATAAATTTCGCAGAAGGGGTGGACCCACATAGAGCATTTTGGGTTCTGGAGAACCCATTAACCTCATATTAAACTATATATATTTATATATAAATTGACAAGAAGGGTATAAAATTATACATCAAGCTCCCACATAATAAATAGTTTTATTGGTGTAGTGATTGTATGCCAATGCTTATGGTCGTTGGTTTGTTTCCATTTTTTGTCAGAGTTCGATTCCTACTTAACATGTTGCTTTTATTTTAAACTCAAATCTTCTCTACTTATTTATTATTCACTTACACTTTTCCTTCTTTTTTTTTCTCCCTATGCTAATTGTTCATTTTTATCTTTCATTGCTGCTATTTGTCTAAATTTTCCTAAAAAATATTCTTTATTTTAGATTATATTTATCGTTCCTATTCCTTTTTTCCACTATCATATCCAAATATGATTGCCTTTTTATTTATCTATGGGAAGTGTTAATTTTTTACATTTATATTTTACTAGTTCTCGAAGATATACTAATTGAAAAAGACCGTTTACAAAATTATAGTTTGTGTGCTTACACATAAATGGAATGGAAATGCAAATTCAAACTGGTAAACTGTGAGCCTATAACTATTAAACAACAAAGAACAATTATACTAAAAAATAGTTATCAAATGAATTTGAAAAGTATTGTGTTAACAACTTCAATTTTGCAATTATTATGATATACAAAAGATATACTTACTTAGAAGTAATTTCTTTTTTGATATGTTAACGACACATAATTTAAATATGATTTTGAGGAACATCAGTTATGGTTGCATATATTTCCCATCTTGAAATTTTCAGCTTATTTTTTCAAAATTGTAGCATTCTCCTTTTATAATTGCATACATATCAAGCAGTTGTTGTAAAAAGAAGATAGCATTTTGTTGAAATTGTACTTAAGTTCGATAATGGTATTCAACTACACAAAAATTATAGTTATATGATGACTATAATAATTGCTAAAATAGTTGTATATAAATCATACTTGCACATACATGTATTCTTTATTTAATTAAAAATTATGAATTCTTTCATCTATGAAGTTACCAAAAATAATTAAAAAAATCATATAAACAAAATTGTCTTATAAAATATAGCACGTTCATTGTAAAATGAAAAATAAATAGCTCGTGTCGCTTATGAACATGAGATAATTCAAAATGATAATATAAAACCTTCAAATAATTTAAAGAGAATCGCCCATTATAAAATAGAATTGACACACACACGAAATACAAACAAACAAACACAAAAATTAATCTAAGTAAGGTTTCAGAAACTTAAATATACCTCTAACCACATTGTGAGCAGAGAAGAAGAATGCAAGTTTTTTTACCTCATTTATAACAATCGAATGCAAAATTTTGTCTCCAAATACCTTGAAGCACACACATTAACATATATAGTGAAGTCCTTATAAAATATTTTTCTTTGCAGTCAATCAACTGGGTAGGAATAAACATAATGACACAAAAAAAAATTTCATCCCTACATAACGTTCTCTTTTCCTTTTCCTTATATTAATGCTTCTTTATGAATAATTACTATCCATTACAATTTTTTAACTATTGTAATTATTTGGGGAAATATTTAAGGTCCTGAAACTGATATCTTTTCATCTTCTAATTATTTTTTTGAGTGTTTTCTACATAAAATCAGTAATAAATAAAAATATTTTTTGCCCTTATCAAAATAGAAACCATCATTCAATTTCAAAGAATAAACCAATAGTTGTTATAAATTATTTCCTAGTATTCGTTAGTGGACCAAATTATCTGACATTTAGTAGGATTACTTTAAATCTCATAGCCTTTATTAGTTTTTTTACTATTTATAATTCATCCGTTAAACTCAAAATGCTTTGCATTGTAGGAGTTGAAAAGCCTAGATATCATTTAATAGGACCCCCCTTTAGTATTTATCTTTGTTACCAAAACTTGTAATAATATTATTTTGGATTAAAAATAATTTAGTCAATTATTTTTTGAAGGGTACTTTCATAATTCAACTTTTAACTGTGAGGCTTCCCACTTTTAATATAATATGATATGATGATATGATGATTGATAGCTAAGGGGGCAGCCACGACCTTAAAATCACCATTTCTTTGCAGGAACTTTGAAGGTTTCCTTAGATCAGCAGCAAACGTTGCGACATTCCTCTTCAACAAAGTTTTCGTTGAAGCAGTGATATCAAACATCTTTGGGCAATCAAGATGTTGGGTTGAATCGCTAAAATCCATTGATAATTTAATGGCCTTAGACCACATTTTGTTACAAGGTTCTATGTATGTTGGGTGCTTGTTTCTAGATATGCAGCACTTTAGTGCAATGCATCTATGTACTAAGGCATGTAGCTAAACAAAAACATTTATGTGAAAGCTAGTGGCTATGTAGGTTGGGTGCTTCCCTTAGCATATGCGACACT
This sequence comes from Solanum appendiculatum, assembly GCA_018342035.1. Classification (NCBI taxonomy): domain Eukaryota; kingdom Viridiplantae; phylum Streptophyta; class Magnoliopsida; order Solanales; family Solanaceae; genus Solanum; species Solanum appendiculatum. Next base: position 384,426 of record JAGDQO010002231.1, on the reverse strand, counting down.
TTCGTGTAATCCAACTATGTACTAAGACATGTAAAGTAAACCCCAAAGTTGCATTCATTAATCATATAGGAGGTATTTATACAAGAGTTGATACATATACAATTACAAAATAACCCTTAATAGAGACTTTAACTAATACCATACTTATAACTCCCCCTCAAGTTGAACCAGGTATAAGGTTCAACTTGCCCCACAAATAGCAGAAACGGTCCTTCAAGAGAGGTTTGGTAAGATTATCCACAAGCTGGTCATGAGAAGAAATATATTGAACCCAAAGTTCCTTTTTCTGGACAAGATCTCGAATAAAGTGAAAATTGATCTCCATATGTTTGGTACGAGAGAGAAATACTGGGTTTGCGGTAAGATAAGTCGCACTTAAATTGTCACACCACAAGAATAGCACGAAACCAGAAGAAAGACCAAATTCTTTCAACAAAAGACGAATCCATAAAAGTTAACTGGTGGTAGCAGCAAGAGAGTGATATTTGGCTTCAATAGTGGAGTGCAAGACAAATCGTTGTTTGCGAGAACACCAAGAAACAAGCGATGAACCTAAGAAAACTGCAAAACCAGTAGTAGACATCTGATCGTCTATACTTCCTCCCCAATCAGCATCACAATATCATTGTAATTGGGGAGAGTTCTTGTTTGGAAATAAAATACCATGAGAAGAAGTGGATTTCAGATATCGTAAGATACGCTTAACTGCTGCCCAATGTTTCTCTGTCGGACTATGCATGAACTGACCAACTTTATTAACCTTGAAGAAAATATCAGGTCTAGTGAAAGTGAGATATTGTAAGCCACCAACAATACTTCGATACAGACTTTCATCAAGGAATTGAGTGATGTCACTAGCGTGCAACTTATTACTCAGGCACATGGGAGTAGAGATATCACTGCAAGTTAACATGTTACTACATTTTAAGAGATCATGTGTATATTTAAACTGATGTAACAACATCCCATCTGATCGCCATGTAGCTTCAATACCCAAAAAGTAATTAAGCTTGCACATGTTGCACAAGGAGAAGCGTATTTCTAACTATTGAAGCAGTGATGAAACTAGATGCATAGACGTGCCCAAGCCTATAATGTCATCAACATAGATAAGACAAAATAGTTTTTAAGTGCTCGTGCTTCTAAAAAAGAGTGAGGAATCTGTTTTAGATCCTTGGAAACCAAGCTCACGCAAGGCATCAGCCAAACTTTTATTCCAGACTCGAGGAGCCTGTTTAAGGCCATAAATAGACTTCTCTAGCTTGCATATTTAATTAGGCTGATTAGGGTCAACAAAACTGGCGGTTGAACCATGTATACATTGTTATGGTCCCGTGCTATGGATCTGGTTATGGGGCGCTGTAGTGTGAAATCGAATGTTTTCTTTTCTACCTATGGTGCTGGCAATCTCTTGAGTTTGAAGTACTCAAAAACTTGACTAATTTTCTGCTTATCATTTCACTGAATGTAAATAACATTAAATACAACACTAGTGGATTAACCACCCATCTAAAAACAAGGAAGTAACTTCCTACTACAACTGAAATGAGAAAGTGGAGGAATAACCTCCTTACTACAACAACTCCTACATAGAAATAGGAAAAATAAATAACTAAAAAGTTGTAATCTACTGCTACACAAAAATAAAAATAAATTAACTTATAAGCTGAAGTGATCTACTTTCGTAATTTCCTTAAATCTTCCATGTGTAAACCATTGGTAGACTAAAAGGGGTGCTAACATTACTCCTCTCTTCAAATTGTGCTTGCCCTCAAGCGCTAAATGTGGAAAGTATTAGTATTTCCCCCTTTTCCAACAAATTCTTCCTCATCGTATATAGATTCAATCAAAAATAACTTCTTGCATTGATGACCTCGAGTTAATGGTTCATCACAATTGAAACAAAGTCCCTTAAGTCTCCTTTCCTCCATTTCTAATCTGGTCAGTTTCATTACAAATCTAACATGTTGAGGTGAGAAATCTACTGTCTTTGATTTGCAAGCATCTAACAATTGTGAACAAATGAGTTGATCCTTGCGTTCATAAAGTAAGGATAAACTTATCGCCATAGCCAAATCTGGAGGATTATGCAACTCAACCTCAACTACTATATAATTAGTAAGACCACTGATATAAAGTTCAATTTTTTGTAACTATGTGAGTGTACCAGCCCACGAAATTAACTGCTCAAATGTTTCTTGGTAATTAGCCACAGACCCGATCTAGCGTAACTTAGCCAACTCTCTTAATTTCTGACTTCTGATTGGTAGCCCAAAATGAAAGTTACAATGACGTTTAAAGTCATCCCAAGACAGTTAAGAAAGATCTGTCTCTAGTTGAAGAAACCAAAGTTGTACATTGCCCTCCAAATGAAAAGAAGCAAGTCTAATCTTTTCTTCTTCCGGAGTTTGTTGGTGTCGAAAGAAGTGTTCACATATGTTCAACCATCCCAAAGGGTCCTCTTGGCCATTAAATCATGGGAAATCCAACTTTGTATGTCGAGGAATGATGAAACTTCTTCCTGCTTCTGATCCTGACCCTCCTCCCACTCTATTTTTACCCTTCCCACCGCGATTCTGACTGATATGTTTAGTTGAATCAGAATCAACCTTCGAGTTAGCTAAATCCTCTATAAGTGCATCCTAGCGAGCATTTGTTGCTTCATGTCTGGCTAAATTAGCTGCATGTTTTTCTTGGAACAAGTTCACCAATTGTGCTAGTTGATGTTGAATTTGGTCTCCCATAACTCCCGGCTCTGATACCAAGTAATTATGGTCCCCTTCTATGGATCTGGTTATGGGGAGTTGTAGTGTACAATCGAATGTTTTCTTTTTCTACCTATGGTGCTGGTTCATTAAAAGAGAACCTGCAATATCTTGAGTTTGAAGTAGTCAAAAATTTGACTAATTTTCTGCTTATCATTTCACTGAATGCAAATAACATTAAATACAATACTAGTGGATTAACCACCCATCTAAAACAAGGAAGTAACTTCCTACTACAACTGAAATGAGAAAAGGGAGGAATAACCTCCTTACTGCAGCAACTGCTACATAGAAATAGGAAAAATAAATAACTAAAAAGCTGTAATCTACTACTACACAGAAATAAAATCAAATTAACGTATCAGCTGAAGTAATCTACTTTCTTAATTTCCTTAAATCATCCACATGTAAACCATTGGTAGACTAAAAGGGGTGCTAACATACATCCTTCTTTAGCTTACCATGCAAGAACGCATTAGAGATATCAAGTTGATTAACAATCCATCATTGCGACACGACAATAGAAAGCAATAGTCGAATAGTTGTAGGTTTGACAACAGGACTGAAAGTATAATCAATGTTGATTCTAGGGAGTTGATGGAAACCCTTGGCAACTAATCTAGCATTATGTCGTTCAATGGAGCCATTTGGATTTTTCTTTGTCTTGAAAATCCTTTTACAACCAATTACATTTGTAGCTTGATGAGGTGGAACCAACTTCCATGTACCAATTGCTATGAGCGCTTTATATTTTACGGACATAGCAGATCTCCATTCAGGAATTTCATAGCCTGAGTATAACATGTTGGATCAAGACCAAGGCTAGAGGAGTTGAAGAAGGGCTGGATGCGTTTGGGTTTAAGATTTCCTATTTGCACTCGTGTAACCATTGGATGATTTCGAATGGGTGTGACCAAAATCCAATTAAGTAGTGCCATTAGCATTAGAATCACATGGAGAATCACAAACATCACTATCAATCAGAATGTTAAGATCTTGAACTTGTGTATCATGTGAGCCAGCACAAAGTGAAACAGGAGAAGCTTGTGATGGTGATGATGAAAGAGAACAGTGTGGAGAGGATCGCGGATGAGTTGAGGTGGGTTCTTGGCTAATTGGTAGTTGAGGTTGTGACATCGGTTGATGTATATCTGTAGTTGGACAAAGATGAGTAGTAATAGCAAGAGAAAGGTTTGTGTCAGGCTTAGTAGATGCAGCGCACACACCATCGACTGCTTGAAAATGGAACACATGTTCATCAAACAACACATGACGTGAAATAAAAGATTTGTTATAGACATGATTATAACACTTGTAGCCTTTGTGAGTGCGACTATAGCCAAGAAAGACGCAGGGAGCAAAACAAGGATTTAATTTATTTTGTGAATAAGGACGAAGCCAAGGGTAGCTCAAGTAACCAAAAACACATAGTTGATTGAAATCAAGCTTGTCACCAAACAAAATTTTAATATGGTCTTTGATGATTTAATCGAGGAGTGGGCAGACGATTGATAACAAAAATAGCCGTTTCAAATGCATTTGTCCAAAATTTAGAAAGGACATGAAGTTAAAAAGAAGTGAATGGCCAGTTTCAGCTACATGCCTATGTTTTCTTTCTACACACCCATTCTTTCAGGGGTATATGGATAGGAAACACGTTGTGTGATTCCATGTGTGTGCAAATAGGAAGTCAAGGCTTGAACTCATCTCCCCAATCTGCCTGAAATTGTTTAATAGAGCAACCGAATAATTTCTCAACCAATAGAAGAAATTGATGAAAAATATCAAGCAGATAAGATTTATTCTTCATAAAATATTTCCAAGAATATTTCCTAAAGAGATCAAAAATAAAACATATTAGTGAAAACCATCATTTGAGATTTCTGTGGCTGGACCCCAAACATCTGAACAAATTAAATCTACAAGACCACGAGCTGAATATTCAGACACTGAGAAGGAAAACATATGATTTTTTCTCTTTACACAAGCCTGAAATAATGAACTACGAGAACTGCCAAAGCTATCAGAACCTAAACTACTATTAGAGACTAAATGACGAACTGTAGAACGAGAAGCATGTCCAAGACAAGCATGCCATGTTTTCAATGTTGTAGAGTATGAATGGATAGGAGATTGTTGTGGAGACGTTGGAAGGTTATAGAGACCATCTTCATTCAGGCCTTTGAACAATGGAGCCCTTGTTGCAAAATCCTTCACAAGAAAATAGTCTGGAAAAAATTCACAAGAAACATTATTTGTCTTAACAAAGGAACTAACAGAAATTTAATTCTGCTTAGTAGTAGGGACACAAAAAATATTATTTAGGTTAAAGGAAGCACCTGGAACATGCAAAGAAGAAGAACCAATGTGCGAGATAGGTAATTTAGAACCATTACCTAGCACAACTTCTTCAGGACCTTGATATTCAGAGTGAATAACAAGATTATCAAGATTAGCAATAAGATGGTGTGTGGTGCCACTGTCTATAAGCCATGATTAAGAGGGTTGTGAAGAGGTGCTAGAATGGTTAGAAGATGGTTTATTGACACCACAATTAGCATTCCCAATTCTCAGTGAAGGGAAAACACAAGATACATGTCCAAGTCATCCACAACTATAACAACTGATGGTCGAAGTACCCAGTGGTGATGCTTGTGTTACTAGATTATAGAATTGGTTATTCATGGCAGCAGTGTGAACTGACGAAGAGAACTCACGGCCAGGTTGTGATGGAGAAGAAAAGTAACCACCCCTGTGAAGTCCTCGGTTTCCATTGCCTCGACCTCGCCCTCGCCCTCGTTGAGGTTGAGCCATTCCGTAGTTAGCAGTGGGCGCAATTATTGCAGATTCTTCATTCTACAATTGTCTCTCTTCGGTCAAAAGGATACCATACAGAGTATCAAAAGATACATCAGTTTGTGTCGCTTCAGTTTGTGTCGCTTCAAGAGATCTTGTAAAAGGGAGATAAGACGCACCTACGCCACGCTTAACATACTCAACAAGATCGTCCTCCTTACTAGGATGTTTTAAAGCAGCAAGTTGATCATCTATACTCTTAGCTTTCTGAATATACGTCTCAATTGAATCAGAACCACGACGAAGAGTATATAGCTGATTTTTCAATTCACGAATTTTTTACTTCGATGCCGTAGCAGATGCCGAAACAAATTTTTCCCAAGCTGCACGAGATTTCTCGACGCCTACTATTTGTGGTAACATACTCTATGAAACAGAGGCGACAATCCAACTTAAAACTATTTGATCCTGGTGTACCCAATTTTGATTCACAAATTCAATTGAGTTTCACCAAGAATTCTTTCTGGAATTGGTTGAGATCCATCAAGATGATGCTCTAATCAACAACCACAAATCATAGGCAGAAATTTAGTTCGCCAAAGTAGGAATTTTGTTGAAGTCAGTTTGATTAGGAGTTGATGGGTAGGAATAAATTATGGGGAGGGCACCATTGTCGCTGAAGCAGCAAGCACAATGGAAGCGTTGGTGGCGGATGTAGTTCCTAGCATACTTAGGTTTTTTTCTAAGCGTTGGTTTTTTTTGTGGCTATGATACCATGTAAATTAAACCCCAATGTTGCATTCAGTAATCATATAGGAAGTATTTATAGAAGAGTTGATACATATACAATTACAAAATAGCCTTTAATAGAGACTTTAACTTGTACCATACTTATCAATACATGCTTCTGATAACAATAAATATTTTTTGTCAAAGCTAACTATTCATTGTTATTGACAACATAATGGGTATTTATGTTAGTAACTTGAAAAAGGAAATTAGAAATATTGTTTAAGGAAAGTAACCACAAATTTAAACTAGAAACTCAAAACTCTATTTTGCATCAGAGTTGGAAATTTAAAATGAGATTGGACTTGATTCATATGGTTTTTACTCCAATGGTTACCTGTGGAAGATGAAAATGATATTTAGAGAGATTTAAAATCGACCAGAAGGAAGTTATCATGAAGGACCTATAATCTCTTACCTATATAAATTAAAGTTAAATAGTATTATATTTTAAGAAGTTAAAACCCTAAAAAATCAATGTGGTCCTTAGCGTTTAAGGTGTGTACTTATTTCAAGAAAGGCACATGGTTCTTTTAAGAGAAGTTAAAGTGAAGTGCATGCTTCTTTAAAGTGAAGCGCTCAGGAAATTAAATATACCATACATATATGAATTTAGTAATAAAATTATCAAAATTTCATGAGTGAAGTATCAAAATCATACCTAAACTATTGGGAGTGTGAGAAACACACCTAAACTATCACTCATTAGTTTAAGAAGGACTCCTAAAACACACCTCAATGTTGGCTGGACCAAATGTGTGCATTACACACATACTAAGGTGAGTTCTAGCCTTGAATTTTTGTCCATGTGCCTATTTTTTGCGTGGTACATGACCCTCTGACTATATGTAATTGCTTGTCCAAAAGCTCACCTCAACACCAAGCCACTCATCACACTCTAACGCACATGTTACTCTTACAACATTTAGACATAAAACTCAATATACAATACTTATAAGTATACTTGAAACACAAGAAATTCAATGATTTGTTTAAGTGATAACCCATGCATTCTTAAGAATCACAATTCACATCATCAATTTCAATCATGTATGAAGACCAATAAACAAGCATTCAACTTACGGGTATAGATGAATCTAAATCAAGTCTAACTAAAATTAATCACATAAAATCCACTGCCCTTATCATTATCAATAGCCTAGCATTTTCTAAGTAATAAAATTATGTCGTCATGCCCTAACTACAACAAGTTCACCCTTATTAATTTAAATTAAGCCTATTTCCTAGGTTACGAGTTCACGTAGTTCCTCTTACTTTACCTATCTCCACTTTCTTACCCTAAAGTTAAATACATAGGCCATACAACCACGAAAAACCCATCAAAATATTTGTACAATAACACATCAACGTACAATAAGGTCTATTTTACTTAATCTCCATATTTTATCTATCCAATTACCATGCTTACAAGTGTAATCATGATTCTCCCATAAAATCTATAATATGTTCATGCTTTGTAACCATAGTGTACAACTCACTAACCGTAGCCTACCTTGATACCAACCAACTTCTACAGAGTGAACAAGTTTTATACTTTGGTTATTCCCTAACGAGATCGAGGAAGGATTTTGCAAAGATGATGTTCGGAGTCGTGTTTCTTGAGATTCTTGCTTCTCCGTTGTCAAGTTTTTCTCTTAGGAACAACAATATCGTGTTTTTAGGATGAGAAGCTCTTTTAAACTTGGGTTGGAAAGAAAAGGATTTAAAATTTAGTGGGGCTACTGCATAGTGCCGCTACAGTGTCCTAGGTCTAACAAAAGCAACCTCCACTATAGGGATCCTAGGTTTTTTGGAGGAGCTTGTTTTAGATCATTCCCATGTGAGACATACAAATGAGCTAAGAAGGAAGAGTAATTTTGGTGCTAGCCAAGCTTATCTGCGGTCCTTGCTAAGCGAGAGTTTAGACAAGCCAAGCAAATATTTTCAAGAAAATTTCAATGGGAATATTTTAGTTCCTACACATACTAGGTCATACAAATTCCCTAAAAATATATTATGAAAATGTGTAACTTTTAGGATACACTGTTTTGGAGGTGAGAACACACATGAGTGTAAGAGACGAGAATTTGATTTTGAGTTTCACTCTTGTTCTTCCTTTTACCTGTACATTATGGAATTCTATGGTAAATTATTAAAATACTATAATGAGTAGTTAGATTTCTTATTTAGGTTTTGATGGAGCCTTTTGTATGATGAATTCTTATTACTCGCTCCATTTCTATTTGTTTGACCTATTTTGATTCGACACATGTGGGCCATGATCATCTCATCCCGCCCATGTCTCTCTGTGATCGTAAGGGTAGGGCCATGTGTAGTGTTGGCCCTTTTAATTTTTGTCACATCTACATGCAAAGTACGAATTGGGGCCACATAATACAAGATCTTCTCGGGCACCCTAGCAACCCTGCACATGCAGGGTATTAATCCCTCAAAAGTGTATCTCCTCCCTCGATGTATCTCACCTTTCTCATAGCAAACTTAAGCACAACCCCAATATTAACTTCAGTGTTGGTCATCAGAGCAAAGACAAGGCACACTCTATCTCAAGTGATATCGGTATAATGCAACCACGGTAGATTTGGGAGAAATTTTGGGTTAAAAAGGGGATTAGGTTGTGTAATTTGAAGGAAATACGGGTAAACCTATCTTTTTAATAAAAATAAAAAAACTTACCTCAGGTCGTGAGAAACCCCCATTACAGATCTTCTATTTCTTTTTGGGAATTAATTCCCATCACAAGGAAAATTCCTTTCTAGGTTCGTGACATGGAGTGGATATGGACTTCCCTTTTTCCTCCGAGAATATATTCCCGTCAAAATAAAAAAAAAAGTACCCTAGGCCCGTAACACGGTTTGATACAAACTTTTTTGTTTCCCTTCAAAATCAAGTCCCTCTCTTTTCTTTTTGAATTCAAATGGGTGCGTACCTGATTTCTTCAATTAAATGTCCTTAGCACTCCATAATCCCTGCAAATCAAGAAAACCCAAAAATTAGAAAAATGTGTGTTTCCTTCCATCCAGTGCCTTAGTTTTGCTTGTGGCTAGACTCTTCTTTTCATGTTTTTATTATTATTTTTTTTTACTATTACAATCACTAAAAATTTAAACTAAGTCCTAAAATCAAAAGGAAGAAAATAAGAACAAAACACCTATCTAATACCCAAGATCAATGGTTGCCTCCCGTGTAGCGCCTAGTTTAACATTGAGGCTCGACCCAGTTTGTGGATTTCTCATCAGTCAACTAGAGTGTTTTTTGATCTCGGTCCACATTATTCCCGAAGTAATGCTTGACGCACCGTCCATTGACTAAAACATGTAGCTCTTATCTCTATTCCTTAGCTCCACAACACCCTGTTGTATCATCCTCACCACTTCGAATTGCCCGCTCCACTTAAACTTCAATTTTCTGGGGAACAACTCCAGTTGAGAGTTGAATAGGAGGACTTGTTGGCCCTACTAAAAAGTGAGAGGGATGATGTGCTAATCATTCCACCTCTTCATCTTTTCCTTATAAAGCTTGGCATTCTCATAAGCATGGAGCCTAAACTCCTCAAGTTCATGCATTTGTCCTAACCTCTTTTTACGGGCCAACTCGGGGTCAAGATTCAACTTCTTGATCACCAAATATACTTGGTTTTATAACTCCGCCGGAAGATGGCAAGCCTAACAAAATACCATGTTATAGGGAGTCCCTATTTGTGTCTTGTAGGCCATTCTGTACGCCCACAGTGCATCATCAAGATTCTCAGCCCAATCTTTTCTCTGCGCATTTAGTGTCTTTTACAAGATCTGCTTTACCTCTCAACTTGATACCTCAACTTGGCCACTAGTCTATGTGTGGTATGATGAAGTCACCTTATGGTGAATCCCATATTTAGCCAATAGATTTCTCACAAACTGATTTATGAAATGTTTCGCTCTATCACTGATTATAATCTTTGAGTCTCAAATCTAGTGAATATGTGCTTTTTTATGAACCCGATGAAAACCTTTGAATGATTCATGGGAAGAGCTATAGCTTCAACCTAATTAGATACATAATCCACCACCACAAGTATGTATTGATTCCCCTTGGATTGTGGGAATGCACCCATTAAGTCGATACCCCACCCATCAAATATTTCTACCTCAAGGATATTATTCAGTGGCATCATATGTTTTGTCAAAATAGCACCCAACCTTTGACATTGGTCATACACCCTCACATAGTATACAATATCTTTGAATAATGTGGGCCAAAATAATCTGGACTGAAGCACCTTATGAGCTATGCGCTAACCGGCATGATGACCCCCATATAGTGACGAGTGGAAAATTTCTAACACCTTCTAGAACTCATTCTCTAGAATGCATCATCTCATAATTCTCTCTGATCCTTCCTTGAACAGGAATGTCTCATCCCATTTGTAGAACCTCACATTATGGCATACCATGGCACTTCAGTGATGTCCAAGGCCAACAACTGCTCATTCGGGAATACCTCAAAAATCTTTCATTCACTTTGCACATGTGATGAATCCTCCAATCTTGATAGGTAATCATCAATTTGATTTTCTATGTGTTTTCTTTCTTTGATTTCTAGATAGAATTTATGGATTTGCAAAATCAACAGAATGAGCCTTGGTTTCGCGTCCTTCTTGTTGAATAGGTACCTGATAGAAACATGGTCAGTATAAAGAATAACCATAGTCCCTACAAAATATAGGACCTGAACTTGTCAAAGGAATAATAGAGAAAGCATCTCCTTCTCAGTCACTATGTAGTTCGCCTGTGTCACATCGATGGTCATGCTTGCATAGTAGATTGAGTGGAACACCTTCTCTCTTATTTGTTCCAACACTGCACCCAGTTCTATATCGATGGTATCACACATGAGTTAAAATGGTAGCTCCCAAGTAGGAGCAATCAAGATAGAAGCTTGAATTAGATTCATCTTCAACACTTCAAAAGATCTAATACTACTTTCTTCAAATTTGAACATCACCTCCTTCTCCAATAGACTACACATAGGTTTAGAAATATTAGAGAATTCCATCATGAACCTCCTATAGAAACCAGCATGCCTAAGAAAGCATTTGACTCCTTTCAGCGGAATTGGAGGCAACAATATCTCTATCACTTCCACTTTGGCTCTATCAACCTCCAGCCCATTTTTTAAGACTGTGACTTAGGACTTAGCCCTCTTGAACTAAGAGATGACACTTCTCCCAATTTAGTACCAGATTTGTCTCTTCACAAAGATAAAGACCCCTATCATGATTGTGTACACATAACTCAAATGACTCTCCGAAAACTAAGAAATCATTCATGAATTCTTCACACAAAATCCTCAACCATATCTTGAAAAATGTCCATCATGTATCTCTTGAAAGAGACCAGTGCATTAATTGTACTCTTTCGTAGTAGCTCTGTACATGTGACTTCCAGGTTCTGGGAGGTATCTTTTGTTTGTATATAGTTGTTGGGTTCGCTTCCGCCTTTCCCTTATGTGTTCCTTTTATTTATGCTTACACTTAGTTGAGGCTAGTTTCCACCCTCAGTCCCATTACTGTCAAGTTCTGGGGTAGGGTTTGGCTTGCCTACTGGCGGATTGATAGGCGCCATCATGACTCGAGAAATCGGGTCATGACAAATATAAAACCTCTTTGTTCATTCAATATTTTGGTATGAACCGCTAAAAATCATCACAAAATTAATAGCTAAAGACCAAATTTTGTTACAGATTGAGATATAACATTTCTATTTATGAAAGTGAAAGTGGTGGTGTGCGTGTGATGATAATAAATTTCAGTTTTTACCTTCGATGGGATCTGATCTTCTCTCTTTCATAACAACGCTGGGATTTACAAGCAATGTAGAGTAGTGATTATCGCCGTTTCTAAATATTGATTAGCTTTAAAGATGCTCTCAAGAGTATAATTTGAAATTTCTCAAAATGTTTGTTATATACTACGCTAAAAAGATGGGTTTGATTCTGAAAATCTGAGAATAATTTTAAATTACTTATACTAAACAATCATACTATTACTATGATTTATTTATACATAGACTCTATATAACAAAATAAATTAAATTATAAATAGCTTACGAATTATGTATTTATGGATCGTTTGATAAGCATACTAAATTATCTTGGAATAATTGTTCTTTAAATTAAAATTTATAGGCTAACATAAGAAATGGGATAAAATAATCTTATGTTGGATGGAATAATAAAAGATATCCCAAAATTAAGTGTGTGATAGGATTATACTATATTCGATAGATGATATAGATTTATTTCAAAGACATATCTATAGCATTTATCGCATGTAGTATAAATCTTATCCTGAACTTAATTCATATATCTAGCATACCAAATTACCCTTAAATTATAAGAAAAGTTAATATGGGAGACGAAGAATTTTGGAAGGAAAAGTCCAAAGAAAATCGGAAATACGTGCATAGTTATATGACATTTCTGTGGATTTAATTTTACTTAGTTATTGGGATAGAGATATTGATAAATTTGATTCCGAAAGTTTATATAATTTTGGGTTAGTTTTACTAAATAGCCTCATATACTAAAATATGTTAGGGATGGACCATATATTTTTAAAATCAAACATTTACCTCTGCTGTTATACACCTATATTTATAACCCTATAATGTTATCATTAATTTTTCCAAATTTTATAATCAACAACTAATATTCATAGAAAATGTTTTCTTGAAAAATAAGTTGGTTTCTAACTTATTTTGTCATATTTACTTGGCGAAATTGTCTGATGGACCCTTGTACTTATATGAGTTTGTATTATGAACCATTATACTTGACCCTTTGTCAAATGAACCCTTAAACTCAATTAAAATGAAACTTTTAAACCTCTCCAACCATGTATGTAGTTCACTCTCCCTTACATAAATAACATGTCATATCCACGTCAGATATAATAATGCCATGTCATAATTATTTCATAAATATTTTTAAATTATTAACCAAAAATGTTATTCCATGAAAGACAATAATGCCATGTCATAATTATTTCATAAATATTGTTAAATTATTAACCAAAAATGTTATTCCATAAAAGACAAAAATAATAAATTCTCTATTTACAAAAATAAAATAAAATAGTTATTTGTCTCACCTTTCCTCCACCTCTCTCAACCCACAACCCCCATGAACACCATCTCCATTCTCTTTAACTTTTTTCTTCTTCAGGGCTGCCATTGTCTATAGCCATGACAATGCTCTTCAAAATATTAAAAATCATAATTCAATTTTTTTTTTAAGTTTCCAACATTCGTAACTCTTGATTGTATTTTTTTTACCAACATTTACATCCACTATTTGAACCACCATAAATTCATTTGCTCCATTAATGTCAATAAATCACCATTAAAATATGTCAATAGATCACAATATTTTTACATAACACATTTCACCTAATTTCACAAAGACATTCAACAATCACTTTTCATCATTCAAGACTATAGAATCTTTGTCACTTTATGGATGTAAATAACCCAGAAAATGGAAAGAAAAACAAATCGATCATAACAACACATTTTCAATTCTCTAGAAAGAAAGAAAGAAAATATGAAAAAAAGGAAGAGAAAAAAAATTGGAGAGGGCTGGGAAGGGGAGAAAAAAAGAGGAAATGGGGGTTGGATGGGGAATAAGGTAATGGTGATTAGAGAGGGAAAAAGAAATGGGGTGGGCTGGGAGGGAAAGAAGAAAGAAGTGAAAAAAATTAAATTATTTTTGGTCTTTTTTAAAAAAAGTATTATTATTAGTCTAAATTTTGAGTTCACGCTCCTTCTAAGCGTAAAATCACGTATTGGTGCCAATTCAATAATTAAATTGTCACATAAGCTTGGTCAATGGTCAAAGGGGCTTAAAATATTGAGTTTCATTGAATGTAAGGGTTCAGTTGACAAAGAGCCAAGTAGAAGGATCCAGAATACAAACTCATACAAGTATAAGGGTCTATCAGACCATTTTGCCTATTTACCTAGTGAGTGGAAAATACTTTAAAAAAATATTTTCTAGTGTATGATTGGTGAATGAAAATAATTTATAGAAAAATCATTTATTTTTGGCTAGAGAATAGAAAATACATTTTAGAAAAATAGTTCTGACCTGAAAATCAACCCCGATAGTCAATCTGAAACCTGACACCTACTCCTGACACAGGACCCGACATTTGAACCAAAACCCAGCCCTAACCATGACCTGAATCAGAACACGATCCCAAGACCAAACTCAAGACCTAACCCAGCTATAGACCCAACATTCTAACATTAATATGATCCGGACACCCCAACCTAAACCCGACCCGACACCCAACTCCGACCCTAAACAAAACCCAGATCCCTAACACCAACATATGACCCAAGATCCATCTTTTGAAATGGAATCTGACCCCAACTCGAAACTCAATCTCCAACTCCAACCTAGGACCTTACCTCGACCCTGACCCGACCTCAATCCGAGAATTGAACATGACTTTGACCCGAGACCTGACCCCGACTCCAATGTGACATTGGCCCAAAACTTAACCCAACCCTAATTTGAGACCCAACCTTGATCCTGATCTGAGACACACTACATGCACCTGACCCGAAAGCCGACTCTGACTCGAGATCCAAAAATCAAACATGACCTCGACCTGAGACCTTACCCAACCCTAAGATCCGACCATGAATTCGACCTAAGACTCAACCTCTACCTTACAACCCTATCAGACACTTGACCCTGAGACCTTCCCTAACCCTGACTTGAAATCTGACCTTAACACCCGACCCCAACCCCAACCTCGACCTGAGTCTTGACCCTGACCCTGAGACTTAACCCCGATCTGAGTCCCGACCCTAACATGGGACCTGAGACCCAAACATGACCTGAGACCCGACCCTAACCTCCATACCCGACTTGAGACCCTTTCTAAGACCCGAACCCAACTGTGACCTAACACCCAGCTCATGACCTTACCCCGACCCAGGACCCAAGACCCAAACTTGACCCAAGATTCGACCCCGACCCCGACACTCAACCCAAATATCAACCTGTAATTCTAACTCGAGATCTACTACTACATAACCACCTATGAGGGTAACTACACGCATAGGCACATGCAAAGGCTCACAAGATAACTCCAATTGTGTAGCATAATAACCAAACACATATGAATAAGTAGAACACGAATCAAAGAAGGAAAAAAGAGGCTGATGAGAGACGAGATCTGTTATACCCTATTTTAACTAGCATCAAATAGTATAAACATATTGGTGATTCCTAAATAATTAACTTAATGAGTCGCCACCTAATTATTTCTTAGAAGTGAACTAGGACACCTAAATATTTAACTAAGTAATACTAAAAGTAATTCTAAATAATGGTCTACTTAACCTATGTGATTCTAGCTAAAGGTTCTAATTATCCTAAAGGAAACGGGTTAAGCATCCTTTAAGATTCATTAAACACGATTACTAGCCAAATTTAAGTTAATTAATTAAACTTAATATGATGGTTAAAAGATTAAATAACTGAGAAACAAAGTTGGAAAGTATTTTAAACTTTGAAAACTCTTTTGAATTTGTAGTAAAATGGTAAAGACTTAACAAATAGCAATTTGTCTAAACTAATTTGCTGATCTGTAATCTATTGTTAAATAATGTAATAAAATATGATCTCTGCTCATGGATGACAAAATGTTCCTTTTTAAAAATAATATGAGTTTAATACAAAATACGGGTTCTCTTTTAAAATGAAAAGCTTTACATTTTCTAAGCAATTTATTAATTACTAGACTAAGTGATTAGATTTGAACTTAATCGTCTTTCCTATGTTGATTATTCTTGGTAAAAAAACACTAAACATATCCAAATCAAACAAGTAGTTCACAATACAAAGAAAGAATCAGTAAGCAAAGTAAGCCAATAAGTGCTAAAATATAAGTTACCATAGGCGATTCCAAGGGCGTTCCACTTGTTATTCTTGCAAAAACCGGTATCCTAAGATGTAGAGATGACCCCATATGCAGGTATGACTATATCGAGTCCATAATACTCTATTTTGTTAGAGTCCCTGTTGGTGTAATATACCAAAAATATAATAAATTACAGTTGAAAACAAAATGAACCAAAAATGAATAAATAAATCTTTAAGGCTGAGGCGCGGATATCTCGCTCTCTTTAAGGAGATTCAAACCCTTTGCGGCATAATCTACACCGATCCAGCAGTATCACTCTTGACTTGTCCCCTCCAGGATACAATAGCCCAACAACGTCGTACAACTCAAGCAACTCTGAATTAGTTGAAGAGTCTAAAGCTCCAAAAAAAGAACACCTTCCTTTAACATAAAGTTACTCTCTTTTGTATAGTGAATATAGTTAAAAACTTAGAATATTTTTCTATGTCTCAACTCTCTCTTTCACTACACTAATCTCAAGATAAACACAATGCAATACTACTCATCTTTTTCACTCTATATTTTCTTGTATATCTCTTCTTGTTATCCTAAAACACAAAGTAAGACCACACTATTTATAGGTGAGGAATTCTTCCTTACAATGAATAAGAAGATCATGGGTAGTAAATTGGGTAAATGAATAGCCCAAAGGTTACATAAGTTACAAGAATAAAGAGGTAGAATAATGGGTGGAATTAGTGGTAGATCATGGCAATAGTGGTTACAAGAGTTAAATCACAATAATAACCACATTCTTATCAACTTATACCCACTAACATATGCACTTAACATTTTAATTTTAATATTAAAATGCATAAACACCAACAGTCCCTAACTGAGACTCCATTTTTGCTCCCATGTGTTCATGCAAGTAAAGAGATTAGTAAGACGAATCGGCTTTAAACATACTGAATAAGTAAGATATAAGACCAAGTAAGGCCACATAACAAATATACTATCCAAAATAGAAAACATGCAAATGTCAAACAAGGCTCAAAACAACCATTACAACGTCTTTAAAGCACAAACTAAATACCCAAGTCCCCTCATATTTGAGCTCAAATGGTATTGTATATGTTACTAGTTAAAAAATTCTATATACAACTTAACTAACTGGAAAGGCATAGACTTAAAATTAATACTTGAGTCAAGGTAAAAAGAACTTCAAATAGTATGCCTATGACCATTGTTTTTGTTTTACATTGCAAAGAAAGAACTCAGCTTGAGGCTATGATTCCTAAGGCATGCTCAAATAAATCATTAAACTTCAACATAGATAGATCTACAAAAAGTGTTAATCCAAGGAAAACATGGCATCTACAGTTTGAAAAGATAGCTAAAACTATACAAGTTCTAAAGAATTATACCTTTAAAGCTACATGCTCATAAATGTGGTTTCACATCATGAAGGATCAATACCGGAGCACGGGGAAACCTCTCCCTTTTTTTTAATGAGCATCTGATACGAGAAACACTTGTAAAATAATGCTAAATCACAAACAAATTTAAAGAGCTAGTGAAATTGAAAAGATAAGAACATTATGTAATGACCCTCCAGGTCATTTAAGTGTTGATGCCTTCTTTCTGTCGTTTAGAGCATTCCTATAGCCACCCTTGCTGGCACTGACTGTTCGGTCGCCTGGTTTTTATGCCTGTTTTTCTATTTTGGAGCTTTTGAACCTGGAAAAGTTGATTTCGGTCATAACTTCAGGTAAACGACCTTAGATGAGAATTCTAACGGTTCCATCAGCTTCGGAGTGGCCAAATTAGACAAGGAGCATGGTTTGCCCGAGTCCTGGGGTTTCCGGTGTGATTTTGAGGCCAGTTAGCTCTTTTGCCTTTGATATTTAGCTTAAGGTTGACTTTGGTCAACATTCTTGGTAAACGCACTCGGATAGAAATTCCATCAGCTCGGTTAGTTCCAGAATGCCGAGTTTGGTCTAGAATGACCCTTCGACAACTTTTGGGAGCTTCCGATCAAAATTTGAGCCCCCGGTAGAAATTGGCTAAAATGGCCTAATGGGTGTGAGACCCACTTTTGTCGAAACGGCCTCGTATGGAAATTTCGATTGCGTCATTGAGTCCGGAACATCAAATTCAAGGGGGTAGCATATTCCGTTTGCGTGCACGGGGTTCCGAATGAATTTCGGGCACCCCGTCGGAGTTTTGGAGTTGCCAAAACTCAGCTGTTGCAGCTGTCTTCAGTGCAGACATCCTATCTCTCCGCGTTTACTGGATAGACTCCGTGTTCGCGGAGGAGAGGGGAAGTCTACTCCGTGTTCGTCGGCCAGTGACCGCGTTCGCGGAGGTCTGGGAGCCAATGCTCCGTGTTCGCGGAGTTCTGTGTGTTTGGGGTGTTGTTGTTCTCCGCGTTGGCGGGCCTGGGGCCGCGTTCGCAGAAGTCTGCGAGTGGATGGAGTCTTTTCTCTCTGAGTTTGCGGGCCTAAGGCCGCGTTCACAGAAGTCTGTGAGTGGGTGGAGGCTTTGCTCTTTGAGTTTGCGGGCCTGGGGCCGCGTTCACGGAGCTCTGGCAGGTTCCTCTCCGCGTTCGCGGAGCTTTGGCCTCGTTCACGGAGAGAAGCGTGGTCAAGTGCTTATAAATATTGGGACGAAGCTCTTTTGGAGATTATATTCCGAAAGTCATATCTTCCTCCTCCATAGTCGATTTTTGGTGATTCGAAGTCCCAAGCATTTAGAATCTCATTGGGCTCGTGGGTTTTTGGTTTGTTATCGTTGGGTGCTCCTCGATTGTCATGAATTTGAGGCATAAGTTGCTTCTTGGCCTTGTCTTAATGAAAAGTTTTGCATTTCTTGTTGTTGGTTGTTGGAGTTGATTCGAGCCTCGATTTGTGTCCCATTTTTTACTGTAGGTTCGGGGGAGGATTTAGGACCTTTTCACGGAGTCAATTCAAGAAAATCAAGAACGGGTCCCACATTCCCAATTTTGACTCCGAAAGTTGGTCTTTCTCTGATTTTGTTGATTTTAGTGTCTAAACGACTGTTTTGATGCTATGACTCTATTTTTGACAGCGTGGCAGCAGTCAGAGGCCTTTCGGAAAGGGAAATCTCCGGTTGAGTGACTTGGAGAGCGCATGATCGGCTTTTTGGTAGGTTACGGCTTCCCTTTCCTTCTAGATTGAGATGGATTGTTTAATTACTTATGGATTCGTGTGAATCTTGGGCTGGGTAGTTAGTATGATTTCTTCCTCTTCTTTGATTTCTTAGTTTTGATGTGATTGTTGGGCTGTTTGGGCTAGTATCATGTTGTAGGTTGGGTTGTTGCCTTGAATTGTTGGGATTCGTGTTGTGAATTACCTGTTGGGGTGGTTATCTGTTGTTGCATGTGTGGGTTTGGGATATTGGTTGTTGTTGTGTTGATTGCTTATGTTTTCAGCCTTAGATTAGGGCAGGGTAGTATTGCCTTAGTCCCATGTACCTGTTTGACCTGAGTATGTATCCGACGTCGATTCGAATGGACTAGATCCTTGTAGACTGGCGTAGCAGACTTGGGTCTAATAGTTGAGCCTTAGTTTAGGCGTTTTCGTGGCTTCTGATGCGTTGCTTCTCCTCTCCCTCTATTTCTGCATAGCCAGGTTATTTGTTTGGAGATCTCATTGTTGCACCGTTGTCGGTTGAATTGTGCCATGCTGGGAGCCTTCGGTTGTGATTCCTATGAGGGCAACGGCCCGTGGAGTTGGCTTTCATGTAGTGATTTGTGGCGATGATTATTCGATTCGTGCTCTTTGGTCCTTTATTTAGATTTAGGATTAGATGCTCCAGTAAGCAGCTGACGTCTTTCGGTTAGCTTCTGGGGTTTCCAGTGCTATGCTGATGGGGGTAGTCCGTTAGTTTTGGGCCCACTGCTGATGTTACGCGATTACAGCTAGCTATTTCTGATGCGAGGCTGTGCTCTTAGGCTACTAGTCCCAACTACGCAGCTGACGTCACCCGGTAGGAGCTGGTATTTCCAGTGCTGACCTGTCGAGCGTAGGATGTTACTTGGCGTGGTTGGATGCTCGATTGGTTAATACCTATTACTCTTATAAGTTCTTGAGATCCCTTGATATTGTTATGATTGAGTTGGGCTCTGATATTGTTATGATTGAGCTGGGCTCTGATATTGTTATGATTGGGCTGGGCTCGTGTGATGTCTTTTGGGTCTGAAACCCTTGGTTTGAAGCTTTTGGAGTTGGTGTTCCTTTCATTTCTGTAGATTAGCTATTCTGTGTACCTCTCAGCCTTATGGGGGCCCATTCGGGTTTTATTTAAACTTGTGCACGAGTGTGCCCAGCGGGTCTTATGAGGGGCTCAACTGGGTTTAGTTTAGATGTGTGTATTCTTAGCTTCGTTGTCCATTCTCTGCTTCTGTTTTAGTAGACCTCTGTTGTAGTTTATTCTATCTTGTCTGCTTGTTTTTACCTTTCTTGCTCAGTCGGCCTATGATGCGTACTGGGTACCTGTTGTTTGGTACTCATGCTACACTCTTCATCTATTTTTGTGATGCAGGTCCGAGCACCAGTTCCCAGTGTTGAGTTGGAGGCCTGTAGGTGTCTGTCCAGGAGACGAGGGTGAGCACATGGCATTCTGGGATTACCTGTCTCCTTCAATATTTATATTCTGGCCTGTCTTTTGTTTTTGAGACAGTTGTTTCTGTGGTCTACTTTTGGGACTTGTACTCTTATTAGTGGTTATGTACATGTGATTTCCAGTTCTTGGGAAGTGTTCTGTATATATTTAGTTGTTTCATTTCAGCTTTCTTGTATTTGCGTTCTTGTGTTGCTTCCGCTTGGTTAGGTGTAGTTTTCACCCTTAGTCCTGTTGCTGTCTAGCTCCGGGATAGGGTCTTGGCTGGCCTACTGGTGGGTTAGTAGGCATCATCATGACTCGAGAGATTGGGTCGTGACAAGTTGGTATCAGAGCCTAGGTTCGTTGGTCTCACGTGTACAGGACTAACATCTAGTAGAGTCCTGAGAATTGGCGCGGAGACGTCTTTGGCTTATCTATGGGAGGCTACAGGGTGTCCTTAGGATGTGGTCTTATTTTGTATCCTTTCGTGCATCGTTGTCCAATTGGTTTCGTGAAATCTCATTTGTTTCATTCTGTTGCAGGATGGCTTGAACGCGTAGTAGAGGTCGACCCCGGGGTCGAGGTGGAGGTCGAGGTAGAGCGGTGGCGGCAGACCGCGACAGAGAGAGGACTCCAAAGCCAGAGCCTCGGGGAGAGCAGATACCTCCCCAGCCGGTGGAGCCGGGACTAGCCCAGCCACCGCCTGCACCAGTGGTCGCTCTAGACCTTCAGGGCATGCTTGCCCAGATTCGCACTGCTATTGGGAGTATGCAACAGTAGTAGCAGCAGTTGGCCCCAGCACCAGTTTCAGAGTCGGTTCCAGCACAGCAGGACCAGCCTGCCGTAGTGGCTCCTGAGGTTCTCCAGCCACCGGCACCGGCCGCAGTTCAGCCGGACCCTTTGGATGGGGTGATGCCATTGAGGGAGTAGAGGTTTTCTGGGGCTGCCGGGGAGGACGCCCATGAGTTTCTGACCACCTGCCGGGAGCGTTTGCAGACGTTGGGTTTAGTGGAGTCCAAAGGAGTAGATTTCACAGCTTACCAGCTCGACGGACCAGTGAGGCAGTGGTGGCGTTCTTTCATTGAGTCCAGGCCAGCTGGATCCCCACCTGTGTCATAGGCTAAGTTTTCTGAGGCTTTTCTGGCCCGGTTCATTCCCTGGAGCATCAGGGATCAACTCTGTGATAAGTTCTCGAGATTAGAGCAGGGCTCCATGATAGTATCAGAGTACGAGGCCAGATTTTTGAAGCTGTCCCGCCATGCCACCATGCTTCTGTCGACAGAGGAGGATCGGGTCAGATGCTTTGTTAAAGGGTTGAGGCTGCAGCTGAGGATTGAGTTGCAAGCTGTGTTGTCAGCAGGCCGATCGTTTCTGGATATGGTGGATCACGCCCGTACCATTGAGCAGCTTCATCGCGAGGGCCACGGGGGCAGCGGCAAGAGGGCTAGGCCAGAGGATAGTCACAGTAGGGCCCGTCATAGGCCGAGGGACACCCGGGATCGGGTTTTTAGAGATTTCAGTCAGGGCAGTCAAGCCGCCTGTATCAGTCTTCCTACAGATCTCCGAGGGTGATCAGCACCACCAGAGTGGTCATAGTGCCGGCCCGAGTCAGGGTCTCAGGCGAGTTCTTTAGGTAGGGGTGGTCGGTCGTCAGCATGGAGCAAATCGTCACAGGGTTGCTTCACTTGTGGGGAGCTCGGTCATTGGGCCAGGGAGTGCCTTTTATCTAGGTTAGTTTTATCGGCTCCGCATCCAGCGAGACTTGTTTCTGCGGTAGCACCTCCAGCCAGAGGAGGAGGTCAGCAGCAGGGTGCCCGGGGAGGTCCTCGGGGTGGCAGGTCAGGCGGTAGAGGCACCCAGGGCCATTTCTATGCAACTCCAGCTAGAGCGTAGGCCGAGGCGTCGGATGCGGTGATCATAGGTACGGTTCTTTTATGCCATCAGCCCGCTTCAGCATTATTTGATCCTGGATCCACCGATTCTTATGTTTCTAATTATTGTGTGGCTCGTTTGAGAGTGAGTACTGAGCCCTTATATGTGCCTTTGCGTATTTTGACCCCAGTAGGGGATTCTTTAGTAGTGCATCGGGTGTGTCGATCTTGTTTGGTGACTACTCAGGGGCAGGACACTCTAGTTGACCTTATTGTGCTTTGTATGGTGGATTTTGATGTGATTCTGGGCATGAATTGGGCTATCTTCTCACCGGGTTGTCTTGGACTGTTATGCCAAGACCGTGACTTTAGCCATGCCAGGTATTCCGCTGGTGGTATGGTAGGGTTCTTGTAGTCGTACACCGGTTAGGGTGATTTCGTATGCTCGAGCTAGGAGGCTTGTAGCTGGCGGTTGTTTGGTATACTTGGCTTATATCAGAGATGTGAGTAGGGAGGTCCCTACAGTTGATTCAGTACCGGTTGTCCGTGAGTTTGCAGATGTGTTTCCTACCGACCTTCCTGGCCTACCCCCAGAGCGTGATATTGATTTTGCCATAGACTTGGAGCCGGGTACTCGACCCATTTGTATTCCTCCGTATCGTATGGCACCTGCAGGGCTTAGAGATCTCAGTGATCAGCTTCAGGATCTCTTGGGTAAGGGATTCATCAGACCTAGTGTGTCTCCTTAGGGTGTCCTAGTGTTGTTTGTGAAGAAGAAGGATGGCACCATGCAAATGTGTATTGACTACAGGAAGTTGAATAAGGTGACGGTGAAGAACCGTTATCATATGCCTCGTATTGATGATCTATTCGACCAGCTCCAGGGGTCTCCGTGTTTTCGAAGATTGACTTGAGATCTGGATACCATCAGCTGAGGATTAGAGCAAATGATATCCCTATGACAGCATTTAGGACCCGTTACGGCCATTATGAGTTCCTAGTGATGTCTTTTAGGTTGACTAATGCCCTTGCCACCTCTATGGATTTGATAACTCATGTGTTCAAGCAGTATTTGGACTCCTTTGTCATAGTCTTCATCGAAGACATCTTGGTATACTCACGGAGCCACAATGATCATGAACAGCATTTGAGGATAGTGCTCCAGACATTGAGAGATCATCGGTTTTATGCCAAGTTCTCAAAGTGTGAGTTTTGGCTGGAGTCTGTAGCATTCTTGGGGCACGTGGTGTCCAAGGATGGCATTATGGTAGATCCGGCAAAGATTGAGGCTATTCGTAGTTGGGCCAGACCCACTTATGTGACTGAGATTCGGAGCTTCGTCGGATTGGCAGGGAACTACAAGCGCTATGTCAAGGAATTCTCCACTATAGCAGCATCTCTAACTCGGTTGACTCACCAGGATGTTCTATTTGTATGGTCGGAGGAGTGTGAGAGGAGCTTTCTGAGGCTCAAGGAGTTGCTTACCACCGCTCCTATATTGACTCTTCCAATTGAGCGCGAGGGCATCACGGTTTATGGTGACGCATCCAGCGTTGGTTTGGGTTGTGTGTTGATGCAGCAGGGCCGGGTTATTGCTTATGCGTCGAGGCAGCTTAAGCTGCATGAGCGCAACTACCCCACTCATGACTTGGAGTTGGAGGCGGTAGTTTTTGCGCTTAAGATCTGGAGGCATTACCTTTATGGAGTTCATTGCGAGGTATTTATTGATCACATGAGCCTTCAGTATATTATGAGTCAGAGGGATCTTAATTTGAGGCAGTGCCGTTGGATTGAGCTCCTGAAGGACTATTATATATCTATTCTCTACCATCCGGGCAAGGCGAATGTAGTAGCGGACGCCTTGAGTCGGAGGGTAGGGAGTATGGGTAGTCTAGCCTTCCTTTCTATTTTGGAGCGGCCCTTGGATTTGGACATTCAATCATTAGCCAATCAGATGATCAGACTCGACATTTCAGATTCCAGCCGGGTGTTAGCTTATGTGGGGGTTCAGTCATCACTTCTTGGTCAGATCCGTAGTCATCAGTTTGAGGATGAGTCTTTATCAGAAGCTAACCGAAAGACGTCAGCTGCATACTGGAGCCTCTAATCCTAAATCTAAATAAAGGACCAAAGAGCACGAATCGAATAACCGTCGCCACCAATCACTACACGAAAGCCAACTCCACGGGCCGCCGCCCTCACAGGAATCACTACCGAAGGCTCCCAGCCTAGCATAATCCAACCGACAATGGCACTACAACGAGATTTCCAAACAAATAACCCAGCTACGCAGAAATAGAGGGAGAGGAGAAGCAACGCATCAAAAGCCGCGGAAACGCCTAAACTAAGGCTCTACTATTAGACCCAAGTCTGCTACGCCAGTCTACAAGGATCTAGTCCATTTGAATCGACGTCAGATGCATACTCAGGTCAAATAGGTACATGGGACAAAGGCAATACTACCCTGCCCTAATCTAAGGCTGAAAACATAAGCAATCAACACAACAACAAACAATATCCCGAACCCACGCATGCAACAATAGATAACCACCCCAACAGGTAATTCACAACACGAATCCCAACAATTCAAGCCAACAACCCAACCTACAACATGATACTAGCCCAAACAGCCCAACAATCACTTCAAAACTAAGAAATCATACTAACTACCCAGCCCAAGATTCACACGAATCCACAAGTAATTGCACAATCCAGCTCAATCTAGAAAGAAAGGGAAGCCGTAACCTACCAAAAATTCGATCACACGCGCTCCAAATCACTCAACCGTAAATTTCCCTTTTCGAACGGCCTCAGACTGCTGCCACGCTGACAAAAATAGAGTCACAACATCAAAACGGTCATTTAGACATTAAAATCAACAAAATCGGAGAAAGACCAATTTTCAGAGTCAAAATCAGGAATGTGGGACCCGCTCTGGATTTTTCAGACTCTGTGAAAAAGTCTTAAATCCTCCCCCAAACCTACAGTCCAAAATGGGACGCAAATCGAGGCTCGAATCAGCTCCAACAACCAACAAAAGAAATGCAACCTAATATGCAAGCATTAAAATAATTACCCACTTCATGTAACCTTTTTCTAGCAATACATGAAGATCTATAGTAGAATCAAGTTTGCAACCTCAATTCATAATTAACACATGACAATCAGTTTGAATCCATGGAAACCAATGTAAAACAGGGCAATGCACAAAATTCTACTAAATTAATCAAAACTCAACTTTATTTGCACACCCTTAGAATCGGAGTTTTATCTAATGATATTGAAATTAAAAGAAATTATACCAAAAACATTATCAGCCATCTGAATTATTTATTTACAACTTCAAATCTAGAAATCCAATTCCAAACTCCACCCAAAAAGTGGATTACAAGCTTGCTTGACACACGAGATATTGGAATGTTCTTTTGTACTCTAAATTTAGAAAGTGTAACATGTATTTTCTTTTTCTTCTTAGCTGTTAATACTTTCTCCAAAACTCAGTAAAATTTTAGTACGTGACTCAGTCTGCGAGGTTAGTCGGGTTCGCTGACTCACTCGGTGAGTCACCGACTTGTTCTTCTCGCCCTTTCTTTCCTGACTTCATACTTCAGGTGTTTGAACCGCAGTTGGCAAGCCCGATGGAGCTCTCCGTTCACATTCGGTGAGTTGCCGACTATCGCCAATGCTCGACTTTTGTCCTTCAAATTAGCCCAGTTGTTTTGTCAATTTTTGTGAGAAGCAGTCATCTCGCCGATAGAGTTCGGTGATTGTTGTTTGTTCCTTCTTCTCATCGACTTGCCTTGAGCTTTTCAATAGAAAATTATGTCATTTTCGGTGAGGTTTAACACATTTAGCGAGTCGCCAAGTGCCTTCGGCAAGCATCAGCTTCACATTTTCATTCTTTTTCTATTATTTTGGCCTCTTTTTGCATGATTTTGCATTGTCTTGTCCTTAAGCCTTCACAGCTACAAAACAATGATTAACCATTAGATATGGACTTAAAAATGCATTGAGGATGCTATTTGTTGAACTAAAAGGCGTCAAATGAGTCAAAATCTTTGACTCATCAACACCCCCAACTTTAACTTTTAGTTGTCCTCAAGTAAATCAAAAATTCAATCAGTTCAACAAGGGTGTCTACAACAGTGCTTCTTGCGAGCCAACATACAAGGGCTATCACAAGGCTAACTTCAAGTCTATGCAATTTTTAATTATGTTCAAAAAGCCTTAAATGATGATTAGCCGATATCAATCTAAGTTTAAACTCACGAATGCTCACTCATGAAGTAAAACTATGCTTCAACAAAAGTATTCAAGTGCCCTCACATTAAAAGACGATTTCATGCTCTCGTAAAGCACATTAATAATGAAGTTAGGAATCAACACAAACTCTAACACTCACAAGGAGAAAAACATGCATGTTTCAACCCATAGGTTTGTCTATATTTTCCAATCATCACATTACCCAACTTTAGCAAGATCTCAAAGGTCTTTTCCAGGCTAGTAACGGGGCTGAGGGCAAATGTATGATCAATTTGTCTTAGTGACTTCACCTCTTCTCATTTTCTTTCTTCCTTTTGACAAAGAGACTCAACCTCATGTGATTCACAATATTCATTTCTTATTTAACTCATTGGAAACCCTTTCTTATTCCATCATGCAACAAATTTTTATACAGTAGATGCTTCATAGATAGACAATCTTGGTTAGTCTTGTAGTATTCAGTTTCAAATGTTTTATTTAAAACTGTATGTTTAGTACTTAGTATTTTCAGATAATTTTGAGATTTAATAAACTGTTTTTAAACAATTCTTCACTTTTTATGCCTGTGTATTGATCTGAGGCCAAAAATATATTTTCCTATCATTAATTGCCTCATATTTATTATTTATATTTGTCTTTTTTTAGCATGGATTTTATGGATTGTGCTAAATAGTGTATTTTATTTGTAGGATTAAATTGGTACAAAGTTGAAGAAGTTCGGAGCTAAAATGAATTAATTATGAAAGATTAAAGAAGGAAAATCAAGCAGGCAGCTTAATGGATTAAATTGAATATTATATTAATATTTATATATATGGAAAGGTTGGGCGGCGGCACAGAGGAAATCCAATTCCTTTTGGTTTTGGATTCCTACTTTGTTTTGGACTCAATTATTTTATTTAGGGTTTTCTATATCTATAAATAATCCATAGAAATAATTATTGGGGAGAAAAAAGACTTTTGAAGGCAGACACTTTGTAAGGAAAAATTGTCAATACTTTTTAGGGTTCTTTTCTTCTTCTTTTTCTTAGGTATTAGTAGCTAAAGACCCTTGTTCTGGGGCTGCGGCCATGGGTAATTGTTGAACATCGATTGCTTTGAATTAATGTTGGTTATCGTTTAAATTACTTTTGTATTCTTGTTTTAGTATTTCATGCTTGATCACCATAGAAATAAATCTATTGTCTATTCTTGGACTCGAGAGATAAAGAGGTAGATAGACCAAAGAATGCAAAGAACTTGTTCTAACTTTGTTTAGATTCGTGTTCAGGAGTGACGCCCGGACGAACACCTCGCTTGGTTACGAAATAGGATGAAATATAAATGCTCGCCAATTAGGACTGCCTATCCCCGCTCAACGATGTAATTAGACAGCTAGTTGGAGTAGGCGATTAGAGGTCGAGAGATCATGATCATAAAATCAACCCTGTAAATCAGTAATTTGATAACCTTAGTTAATTCATTACATAAGATGCGATACATGAAACCCTATGCATGCTGCAGCCCTGGAATTGTCTCAATCACTGTAAGTTAATCTTAGTATTTAATTCTTGCATTATTTTAGTTCTTTTGATACTCTTAAATAAATAATTACACTAGTATAATTTAGTAAATAGTTAATTGACAAGTCCCTGTGGGTTCGATATTCCGGTTCTTAAAGAGCCACTTATTACTTTTGCGACCACGTACACTTGCGTGTGCAATTGGAAGCAACATGTATGCTTGATTTAGTCTTCCACTTAGCAGTCAGCTAGGACAAGGGTTCGCTTGGGGACCAACAATAATTCTCGAATGCCGGCCACGTTCAAGGTGTAGGCTCGAGGCGTGACAGTATAGTCCATGGATTTTGTGTGATATTTGCGCTCGATGATTTTTTGTAGGTGTCATGATTATCTATTAAATGGAGTGCGTTGGTTCAGAAGGGCAAACGAAGGTATTTTTAAGTTCAAACGAGGTTCGGATCAGGAAATATGGATTTTTTTCATTTCTCGTGTGCTATATTCAATGGATTTTGTTTGATATTTGCGCCCATCAATTTTTTGGAAGAATTATTTTGTGGGTGTATGTGAAGAGTAACTAAATTGTGTGCGTTGGTTCGAAGGGGCAAACGTAGGTATTTTCACGTTCAAATGAGGTCCGGACCTGAAAATATGGTCCATGAAAATTTTTTGATATGTGTGCCCAATATATTTTTGGCTAAAATTTTTCATGGACGTCCATGACAATCTATTAAATGGTGTGTGTTGGTTCAGAGGAGAAAACTTAGGTATTTTCAAGTTCAAACGAGGCCCAAACAGAAAAATATGAATTTTTTCATTTTTCATGTTTTATAAGTCCATGGATTTTGTGTGATATGTGCGCCTGGTGATTTTTTGGTCGAAAATTTTCGTAGGCATCCGT
>JAGDQO010002231.1:345000-347500 GCA_018342035.1 Solanum appendiculatum | reverse complement strand
AAGCAAAATTTTTGTAACCGTGTGTATATATTATAAATTTAGATATTATTGTTATTATTCTTATTTTATTATATATGCAAAAATTCGTTTTATTTTTTTAAAAGTTTATAAATTTGTTTTTTTAAAATATTGAATCTTTCCCAGATTAGTTGATTTTTTTAAAAAAATATTTTTTTACCAATTTATAAATTGGATTTAAAAAAAATTAAATCTGTTTTTAGAATGTTGACATTTGTCTTTATTTGTGCAATTGATGACATGTGTCTATTTTTATTTCAAATTTTGTATTTATAATATTTAATTAGTTATATAATATTTAATTATTTATTATTTAAAATTGTAAAAATTTGTGGCGCTGACATGTGGCATTTTTTCTTCTCATATTATATATAGATAGATAGATTATTATTTGTTTTGCTATAAATAAGGAAGAGTCATGGAAAGATAATTAAAATATTTCAGATTTAAAATATAATAACTTCCCACAATAAAAGGAATCACACACGTAGTTA
The DNA here is from genome assembly GCA_018342035.1 of Solanum appendiculatum. Taxonomy (NCBI): domain Eukaryota; kingdom Viridiplantae; phylum Streptophyta; class Magnoliopsida; order Solanales; family Solanaceae; genus Solanum; species Solanum appendiculatum. Next base: position 346,988 of record JAGDQO010002231.1, on the reverse strand, counting down.
ACTACTATTAAAATTTGAATTTTAAAAAACGGTAAAAAAAAGTTAAAGTAATAGTAAAAATTAGATTGACAGTACTTTTTTTAGTTTTTTTAATGTTAGCTGTTTTTTTTTAGAATTTAAATTAATTTTAATAATTTATAAATTCTATTTTTTTGTGGTGCTGACACGTAGGCGTTTTCACCTCTCCTATTATATATATATAGATTTGGGTTGTACTAGATATTAAATTTTTATTTTTGTTTAGTAGTGTATATAGTATTGGTGGTTGTTGATTTCAAATTGTTGTGATGTTTTATTCTCTCTCTCTATTGCCTCGATTTTGGAATGGTTGTGATGATTTTGAATGATTGAGAGCTTGCACATTCATTATGAACATTTGAGTATCGATCATGATCAATATTAATGTCTTGGATATTGATTTTGATGAGAAATATGTTTGTGTTGATGTATCGAAGAAATTCAAATTGCATGACTCTTGCATGATCTTCTAACATCTCGTTCTGACTAGTGGTGTATTGAATGTGAAACTTGCAATGACCACTGCACGCAAGCTTAATCTTGTAGAGTTATGCTCAATGATTGTGTTTGAAGTACTGTGTGTGGTGAGGATTATCATATCTACACTGTGACTCCTTGTTGATCTAATTGTTTAACTTTGGAGAATACAAGAAATGATCACGACCACAAGTTTTGAGAGTGAGCCCAATTATCATATCTACACTGTGACTACCTTGTGAGGGTGTGCAACTATTTTGGCACTAGTTGAGCCTAATCTGTTTGTTAACAACCTTGTTGAAACCTCTTGAACCAAAAATGTCACTTCCTTCTCACCCATAAATTCTTTTTGAAGCATTGATTTGTATGAATAGTCAACTTAGGCCAATAGCCTAAGTTGGGGGTGTGGTAAGGAAGGAAAAAAAATCTGAGTGAAAAAAAGTATGAGGCTCATCCTTGATTTTTGTAGCAAAAATATGGAACCCCTCTATATAAAAAAGAGAAAGAGAAGAAAAGACAATGAAATGAAAAAGTGTATCACAAATTGATGGCTGACGGGGGTAGTCTGTTAGTTTTGGGCCTGCAGTTGACGTTACATGATTGCAACTAGCTATTCCCAGCGCGAGGCTGTGTTCGTAGGCAACTAGTCCCAACTACGCAGTTGACGTCACCTGATAGGAGCTGATATTTCCAGCGCTGACCTGTCGAGCATATGATGTTACTTGGTGATGGTTGGATGCTCGATTGGTTAATACTTTTTACTCTTATCGGTTCTTGAGATTTCTTGATATTGTTATGACTAAGATAGGCTCTGATATTGTTATGACTGAGGTGGGCTCTGATATTTTTATGACTGAGCTGGGCTCTGATATTGTTATGATTGGGCTGGGCCCGGGTGATGTCTTTCGGGTCTGGGACCCTTGGTTTGAAGCTTTTGGAGTTGGTGTTCCTTTCATTTCTGTAGATTAGCTATTTTGTGTACCTGTCGGGCTTATGGGGGTCCGTTCGGCTTTTATTTAAACTTGTGCACAAGTGTGCCCAGCGGGTCTTATGGGGGGCTCAGCTGGGTTTAGTTTAGATGTGTGTATTCTTAGCTTCGTTGTCCGTTCTCTGCTTCTGTTTTAGTAGACCTCTGTTCTAGTTGATTCTATCTTGTCTGCATGTTTTTACCTTTCTTGCTCAGTCGGCCTATGATGCCTACTGGGTACCTATTGTTTGGTACTCATGCTACACTCTTCATCTATTTTCGTGATGCAGGTCCGAGCACCAGTTCCCACCGTTGAGTTTGAGCCTTTAGCTGTCTGTCCAAGAGACGAGGGTGAGCCCATGGAGTTTTGAGATTACCTGTCTCCTTCAGTATTTATATTATGGATTGTCTTTTGTTTTCTAGACAGTTGTTTATGTTGTCCACTTTTGGGACTTGTACTCTTGTTAGTGGTTCTGTACATGTGACTTCCAGTTTTTGGGAAGTGTTCTGTATATATTTAGTTGTT